>VZTJ01002611.1:98203-129788 GCA_013397795.1 Orthonyx spaldingii | reverse complement strand
TGTGGCCCCAGTATGACCCCCACTGCCCTAGCCTGCCCCAGTCCCACATCCCCCAGTGCAGGACAGCAGCTCAGCCAGGGCAGGGGCTGTGCATGGGGACTCCTGCGGGGCAGTGGGTGGCTCTGGTGGCCCCAGTGTCCCCAGGGGTCGCACTGGGGGGTCCCTGGTCCTTGCAGGGCCGGAAGTGGCCCCGGTGGCCCCGTGCTGGTCCCCGCAGGGCCGGGGGTGGCTCCGGGGGGATCCCTGGTCCCCGCAGGGCCGGGGGTGGCTCCGGGGGGATCCCTGGTCCCCGCAGGGCCGGGGGTGGCTCCGGGGGGATCCCTGGTCCCCGCAGGGCCGGGGGTGGCTCCGGGGGGTGGCTCCGGGGGATCCTGCAGGGCCAGAGGTGGCCCCGGTGGCCCCGTGCTGGTCCCCGCAGGGCCGGGGGTGGCTCCGGGGGGATCCCTGGTCCCCGCAGGGCGGGGGTGGCTCCGGGGGGATCCCTGGTCCCCGCAGGGCCGGGGGTGGCCCCGGTGGCCGCACCCACGCCCCCCGCCGGTGCCGCAGGCTTCAACCCGCGCTGGGAGGAGACGCTGCGGTTCCAGGTGCGGGCGCCCGAGCTGGCCCTGGTGCGCTTCGTGGTGGAGGACTACGACAGCACCTCCTGCAACGACTTCGTGGGGCAGTTCACGCTGCCCCTGCCCAGCATGCGCCAAGGTGGGTGCGGGGCCACCCCGCTGCCCTGCGGGGCCGGGCACAGCCCCTGGCACCCGCTGAGCCCCGTGTGTCCCCAGGGTACCGCCACATCCACCTGCTCTCCAGGGACGGCGCGTCCCTGTCCCCCGCCACGCTCTTCGTGCACGTGCGATGCAAGAGCCTGTGAGGTGTCCACAGCAGGGACGTCCCCGTGTCCCCGAGGTGCCCGTGGGGGGACAAAAGGCTCCTCCGTGGGTGGGCACCCTGCGTGGGGACAGTCTGGGGACAGTCTGGGGACAGCGCTCACCCGTCTGTGGGGACAGCAGGGCTGGGTGGGGGCTCCCCTCCCTGTCCCCCAGTGCCACCCCATCTGCTGCTGCCCTGCTCCTCCCCTCCTGCAGGGGACAGCGATGCTGTGACAGCCAGGACGGGCTGATTGGGCCAACGACAGCAACTCCCAAATGTCACCAGTCCTGGCCGTGCTTGATCCCAGCCCCTCTCCTGGGGTGCCAGGACGCTGCCATCACCACGGAGTCCCTGAGGGGACCCTGCCACCACACACTCCACTGTGCCCGGGTGGGGACACATCCCCAACCTCTGCTCTGGCACCAGCAACACCCACAGATTTATACCCCTGGATCAAGCCAGTCGAATAAAGGTTTTATTTTAACAGAGCCTGTCCCAGTGTTCCTGTCACCCCCCGGGGCCCAGTGTGGGTGGATCAGGGCTGAGCCCACCTCCCAACCAGTGGGGCCCTGGGGAGCTGCCAAGCACCCGTGGGTGCTGCACCCATGCAAGCTGGGGGGAATCACTACAGCAGCCCTCAAACCTGCCTTGGGCAGGGGGAGGATCCCATGGGGTGTCCCCCACCCACAGCCAGCCTCCCCCAGCCCAGGACAGCAGGACACAGGAGGGGACACAGAGGTACTTGCATAGGTGACACAGGACCCCGAGCAGGGGGGATGTGATGGCACTGCCAGGGGGATGTGATGGGCTCCTGGTCCCCACCGAGGCCCCACAGGTCCAGGCTGGGGTGGGCACAGGCTCTCAGGGTCCGTGGTGCCACGGGGTGTGACAGGGCCACGCAGGGACAGGGAGGAGTGGGAGTGCATAGACGGGGTCTTGGCCTTGGTGTGCAGCTTTGGAAACCTTTGGCTGGGCGGGCAGGAGCATCTCAGAGCTCTGGGCGGACAAGTCCATGACGTGGCAGGAGGCTGTCCAGGCACTCCTTTCCCGAAAGATCTCGATGGGATGAAGGTTTTCCGTGGAAACAGTTCCCGTATCTCGGCGGATCCCACAGCACGAGGTGACACCGGGAGCTGGTGCTGGAGGCACCGGGGTGGCTGAAGCTCCGGGGTGATCTGTATTTCCATGCTTCCAGAGAACAGCAGCTGAGCAGAGGCCGCAGGCGTGGCAGTGGCAATGGAGGATCCCCGGTGCCCGCAGCCCCCCGGGGGAGGCTGAGGGGAAGGAGCCCCCGGAGTCCAAGCAGGGCAGGGGGTGCCGGACACGCTCCGGAGCCGGATCCCTCCCGGGTCCTGGGGCGCTGCTGCCCCTGGGTTCAGCAGGGTCGGAGTCTCCGTGGCTGGGCAGGAGATGGGACAAGGCATCGCTTGCACAAATAGCCCTTGGAAAGGAATCTCGCCGTGCTCCCGAGCCCGCGGGGAGGGACCCTCTTTAACGGAGTCAGGAGCAAACCGGGGGCAAAGAGCCGAGCAGGGGAGAGCCCAAAGCACCCTCAGGGCAGGAGGGAGGGTCTGGCCACCGCAGCATCAACCTCAGCTGTCCCCACGGAGAAAGTCCCGGTCCAGCGGCCCAGTGGTGACCTTCAGCAGCCGAATGCAACTCATGGCAGTTGGGAACAGGAAAGATTTAAAATATATATAATATATACTTTTATTATTCACCCGTTAAATCCATTATATGCCAATCATGATCTAGTTTCAGCAGTTACATTCCCTTGATCATGTCTTTATGAGGATGCAATGAACTCGAACGAGGAGACGGCTGTCGACAGCGGGGGCAGCGGCTCCGGGCCCCCTCTCCCGGCGCGGGTCCGGCTTTGGCAGAAAGGATGAGGGCAGCACCTCCACAGGCCCGGCTCCTCCACGCTCTCCTGGCAAGGGCTCCCTTACTGCAGCACCAATCCCACCTGGGAGCAATGGAAATGGGGGTCAGGATGTGGCCTCTGCTCTGGTCCCAGCTCAGTGCTGTCAGTAGGGGTTTCCCCACTGGTTTTGGGAACTCTGAGAGCAGCAAAGCCCTGGGTCTGTGGCTGAGTGGGCACACGGGCCCTGCCCAGCTCTGAAGTGGGGAGGTGACCAATGTTTGGGGTGTGACAGGCCCCGTCAGGTTGTGAGACAGCCTTGGTTCATGAGCCAAGGATGTTTCTGAGCTCACCATGAGCAGAGGGATGAACACCTCTCCTATGAGCTGGGGTTGTTCAGCCTGGAGAAGGCTGCAGGGAGGCCTTAGATCCCTTCCAGTGCCAAAACGGGCTCTAAGAGGGACTTTGGACAAGGGCCTGGAGTGATAGGACAAGGGGCCATGGCTTCCCACTGCCAGAGGGCAGGGATAGATGGGATATTGGGGAGAAATTCTTCCCTGTGAGGGTGGGGAGGCTCTGGCACAGGTTGCCCAGAGAAGCTGTGGCTGCTCTATCCCTGGAAGTGTCCAAGGCCAGGTTGGACAGGGCTTAGAGCAACCTGGGATAGTGGAAGGTGTCCCTGCCTGTGACAGGGGGTGGAACAAGATCCTCTTTTAAGGTTCCTTCCAACCCAAATCATTCCATGATTCTGTGACTTGAGCTCCCTTGTCACAGGTCCTGCTCCAGCCCGGCTGTTCCTGCCACCCCACCAGGACACACTGCAGGGCTGTGCAGTGACACCCAGGTCCTGTGCAGGATCACAGGCAACTGTCACAACCCCTGGTGTCACACCTGTCATGCTGCAGCCCTCTGCTGCCTCCTCTGTGCCTGGCCACCTTCCTCAGAGGAAAGAGGTTATTGGTGTGGGGGGAAGGACTGAACCTGCTCCAGTCCAGGAATAAAATGAGCTTGGGAAGATGAGTGTGGAGGGATTTTCCCCAGGGACATGTTCTGTGCAGTCACTGGGAGCTGGATTCGCCCATCACCGTGTGTGACACCACAGGGACACCGGCTGGGCTGGGAATGCCGAGGGGTGGGTGACACCAAACTCCTGTCCCCGGGGTTGTGGGGACCAGACCCCTCCTCACAGCACTGACCTTCTCTGGTGCCATGCTGGGACACTTCCAATTGTACAGGTAATACTGCAGGTTCCCGTCCCCGATCCCAAACTTCAGCTTCTCCAGGAAGGTTTTGTTTTCCATGAGATCCAGTGCATTGAAGACGTCAAATCCTTTCTGCATAGGAAGACACAAAGCCATCAATTCCTGCTTTTGTGCTGGGGAGTTCCTTCCACCTGTGAGCAGCCTGTTCCCCTTTCCTGCCCGGCTTTGAATCCCAGAAAAAGGGAAGAGCTCAGCCTTGGTGTCCCTCAATCCTGCTGTTAGGACATGAGTAAAACCCTGAGCTCAGCTCACCATGAGCTGGAAGGCTCAAGGTACCCCTGCATCGCTCTCCTGGGTGGCAGATCCTTTAGGATTTGGATTTCTCCAGCCCTGGGAACGAGCCCTTCCCACAAACCCAAGGCCAGCCTGCAGCGAGCTGCCCAGTGTCCCACGGTGCCCAGTGGCACTGCCCAGTGTCCCACGGTGCCAGCCCTTCCCTGCCGTCCCTCACCGACTTGGCGAGGATGAGCGCGTCACTCATGAGGTCGATGAGAGGCGTCTTGGTGTGAACGTTGTAGAAGGAGTAAGCAGCTTTCAGGCTCTTGTGAGTCGGGTGGTTCATGATGGTGGAGGGCAGCGTGTAGAAGCTCAGGAAGTCTGTCACCTCTCCCGGGGCACTCTGCAAGGCAGAAGTGACATCAGGACGTGTCAGGCTGGGATAAAGCCTGACCAGAGACTTAGAGGGGCTCTGCCAGTTGCAGGGAGACTCAGGACATCCCGGGATGGAGGCCCCATCCTCCAGCAAACTCCCTGGAGCCCCTACCCGATCATTCCCACCGCTCCAGTAGAGGCAAAAGCTCAGGCAAACACCCCTCCCACCCTGCCCCTGCCCCTCACCTCTACCACAAAGGTGTCGATGATGTTCTCCTGAGGTAAGAACCAGTGCTCCACCTCCTCTCGGCTCATCACGGGTGTCAGGTGGAACTGCTTCAGGTACTCGGTCAAGAGCTTGTGCACAGCAGAGATGTCCTTGTGCTCCATGGGCCGCAAGCCGGGAGTCTTGGGAGTCTACAGAAAGTGGGACAAGCTGTTTCGTTGCTTGCACAGTGGTTTTCATCACTCCAACGAGCAGCACTGAGATCTCTGCTTACATCAGCCCATTTTCAGCCCCCCAGCCCCGCGTGCCCAGCAAAGGACGGATGTGACACCGATGGCAAAGATCACAGAGAGCACAGCACGTCCCAAATCCCCCAGTGCCACATCAGGTCCCTCTGGAACTGGTCTCCTACCCACTAATGACACAAACTCTCTGCTTCCCTCCAGGTTCCTGTTCCCACTCACAGTGGGCACGGGCTGGGAGACGTGTCCCAGGCTCCACAAGATGTTATTCCCAGCTGGCCTCAATTACTAATCTAGGGTTGGGATGGCTCAGCAAGCCCAGATCTGCTCTGGGGCTGAGTTTCTGTGCAAAATCCAGTAGCTCCAGCCCAGCAACTGCTGCCTGTGTGGCTGTGGGAGGCAGGAGATGGGAGCTGCCCGGCATTGAAGCAGCGCTTTCCACCCCAAAGGGGCAGCTCTGGCTGACAGAAAGGAGCCAACAAGGTCGGGGAAGGTGGTGGCAATTTAATGCATTGTTTGGTTTTTTTTCTCTCCCATCTCCAGCTGGGGAACTTCCCCAGCAGGACAACTGCAGTGCCAGAACCGATCAGTGTGACTGAAGAATGAGGGACTAACCCAATCCAAGGTCACACCGAGGCTGTGTTTGGACAGATGAAGGCTGTCACATCTGCCTGCTCGTTTTACCAGCACGACAGGCTATGACTCACCAGCAAACAAAACCTCACAGGGTCCTCTAACTGCAAGAATTTGCCCTTAAAATGCAGGTACCCAGGCAAAAATACAGAAAGATTAAATAAAGCACAACTGCTTGACAGAGTCATTTACTACATGAACAAACGCTGGGTCTCCAGGCAGAGGACTTGGCCTCGACCAGGATGTTTGTGCCTCCCCCCTCGCCCAGCGAGGAGCAACTGCTGAGCTCTGCTCCCGGCCGGCACCCACCTCGGGCAGCCGGTAAAGCTTCGTGGTACGTTGCATAGTCATGTTCCTGCTCAGGTGGGAAAATTTGACCTCGATGAGCTTCCGAGGATTCAGGGAGCGGTGCCAGTACCTGCGGAGACACACTGGCAGTGGGAGACTCGTTCTGGGGCAGCGGGGCGGCCGCGGGGCCACGAGGTTCCCAAGGGAGAACATGAGGCCAGCAGCTCCCCACAGGGAGAGACACGGTTCTGAAGTGCTCGTGCTGCCGTAGTCTCCTCTCCTGCGTTGCATGAGCAGCTTTAGCAAAGCCACTGCACTTAATCCTGGCAGGACAGTGTGGGAGGAGAAGCCTGGGCTGGGATCACTCTCTCCTGTCCCGGGAATCCCACACACGCTGCTGGCCACAGAGGGGCCTCGGGAAGGGAAGATGTGTGGACAGAAACCTGGGAGAGCCACAAACACTCACCTGCAAGTCCCCACAGGCTTTGGCAGCACCACTCCTGCAGTGTAAACAGCCTGGAAGATCCCCTCCAGATGCACCCTCCGCGTGATCTCCCGGATCAGAACCGGAGCCACCCGCTTCGAGCGCAGCTTTTTGTGGACACACAGGAAGTTTATCTCCACCATCTTCTTCTCTCTTGGGGAAGAAACAATGCAGAGCATGAGGTTTGAGTGTCCTGACCTGGGAGGATCAGACCAACGCCCTCCAAGCCCCTTCAAGGGAATGAGGAGTCAACACCTCAGGGAAGGGGCAGGAGCTGGGTTTAGAGAACTCTCCCTTAAGCTGCTACCCAGGGACTCCCAGGGAAAATGGTCTGAATCTGTGTCAGGGGAGGGTCACGTTGCATATTAGGGAAAGGTTCTTCCCCCAGAGGGTGCTGGGCACCACCCAGGCTCCCCAGGGAATGGTCACAGCCCCGAGGCTGCCAGAGCTCCAGGAGAGTTTGGACAATGCTCTGAGGCACAGGGTGGGATTGTTCGGCTGCCCTGAGCAGGGCTGGGAGCTGCACTGGATGATCCTTGGAGATCCCTTCCAGCTTAGGATATTCTACAATTCTACATCTCCATCTAGCCCTGGATGATTTCTGTAAGCCAGAGCTCTCAGGTAACCCAACTCGTTGAGCAAAACGGCCTTCACAGTGGTTAACTACAAGATGTCCCTGCCCAGAACTTCCCTGCCAACCTCAAATATCCCCCATCTCCCCCTCCAAGCAGCAAAACATCTCCAAAGCTGAAGGGTGCAGGTCTGGCTGTGGGGAGTACAACACAGCCAGACCCCCTCAGCAGTCCCAGAAAGCCCCAGGAGTCAGCAAGGGGCAGTGGAGCAGCACTCACGTGTCATAGATGTGGATGGTGGCTGGAATCGCACTGATAAACCCCACCAGCTTCTTGCTGGAGACCACTCGGACCCCACAGTGCCACTGGGGCAGCCAGCCTGGAGGACGCAGTGCCCTGGGGAGGGGACACACCTCAGCAGTCACCTCCCAGCCAAGGTTCCTGGTGTCCCTGCTCCTGCCTCCCAGCCTGCCCTGGGACACCCTGTGTCCTGCTTGCCAGCAGGAGGATGAGAGGGGGACAGTGATGTGACAGTGATGTGACTAGGACAGTTGGGATCCAGGGCAATTCCTGCACCCCACAGCCACTCCTCACTCGGGACACAGGAGAAAATCCCTGTTCCTCGATTCAGGAACACAATGAGGAAACAGCAGCTCTGCTGCAACAGGACTCCAAGTGTAGTTGCTGGCAGCTGCCTTCATCCCACAGCTCCAGGGCACTGAGGAATTCCTCAGTTACTGGGATTTTCACCAACACTTCAGGGATCAAACCAAAGAGGAAAAAAGTCCACTTCTGAGCTCCTGTATCTCAGAGGAGCCAGGGGCAGGCAGGGCTGGGTGACAGCCCAGGGACACTGTACACAGTGACAGATGGGGAAGAGACGTTTCAGGAAGAAGGGAGATGGGATAAGCAAAGGCAGCTGCAGCCCTGTCACTGGGTCAGGCTCGTGAGCATCCCACACCCTGTGCCAGGCTCTGCTGGTGCCACTCACCACAGCAGGAACTCGGGCGAGTAATCGAAGCGGAACATGTTGTCATCGTCCTCCACGTAGTTCTCGTTGAGCAGCGTGTAGAGCTCCTTGAGCTGCAGCAGCACAGAGCATGCAGGTTAAGGAGGTTACTCTGCCATCACCTGCCCCCTGACAGGACCCTGAACACTTCGTGTGTGGCCACAGCACTGGGGCACCACGTGCAGCCGTGTCCCCGCTGCTGGCACATCCTCCTGCTCTGGGGTCCTGGAGTGCTGCCACACAGAGCAGGGGGAGCAGCAGGGCACAGGCAAGCCCTGTCATCTCCCAGGGAGGTGGGTCATGCTCTGAAGGGTCTTCCTAAGGGAAAACTCCTGGCTTCAGGCATTCTTACATCCCCTTGAAGAAACCAGGCCAGGCTGGCCAATCTGGGCTTGGTAAAAGGGAATTGCAGTGGGGGGATTCAGACCCATCCAAGCCCAAGGACTTGGTGCAACAGAGCCAGAAAGCTGCCTGCTGTGGTGAACGACATCTTTCCATCCCCAAAACCATCTCCAGCAGCCCAAGTACTGAACTGCCAACCGAGACACTCCCACCACGCGCGTGCCGAGCTGCCTGTACTCACCACACCTCTGTCCCCCAGGTCCAGGGCGTCCCAGGTGAAGCCCTGGGGCAGGGTGTACGGCTCCTGGCGGATGTTGTCCTTGTCCGGCTCCACCGGGCCGTGGGTGTTCACCACTTCTCCTGGAACACAGAGCAGGGAGCCTTGAAGAAGTTCTCTACTGTGTGAGGCCAAGCCTCCACAACAGCTCAATCTGGTGTCTGATGTCTCCCAGCCCTGCAGTGGCAGGCAGGGATTGTCACTTCCCCCAGCCAATCTGGGATATGACAATGGGCAGGGAATCAAAACTCCTTCCAGGGCAATGGTGGAGCCCATCGGGTGAGCAAACACAGCCACAGCACATCCTCCAGCCCCACACGTGATGCCTGATCCTTCCCCATCCCCACAACCCCAGTCTGGGCCAGCACTTTCCCGTCAGCCCCTCCATGGGATGGTGATCTCCTGCCAGCTCTGGCCACTGCCACTTGGCAAGTGACAGGGTTTCCTGCCCGCTGTGCCTGAAGAAGAGCTGCAGTGAACAACACAACTTTTATTGTAAAACCACTGACTCCTCAAGGCTCTGATTCAGCCAGGAGATGTCGGCTCAAGCTCCGGCTTTCTCGGGGATGTCAGTCCAGCAGCATCATTTCAGTGCTGCCAAGAAAAGCCAGTTGTGCTAATTAGGAATTCCCTTAAAAAGGCACTGAAAAGGCTTCCAAGCAATGGGTAGGTGATGAAAGCCCAGAGGAAAAACTTCCCCCATCACACCCACCCCAGGCAGCTTCCAGAAACGCTCACCCCTGGCCGCCCTCTCTGTTTTGAGCAGGTGCTGAACTGTTTGGAGATCTGGCCCCAAAAATCCCACAGCACTTGTGTTATCCAGCCCTAAATAGCCCCGTGTCTGCAGTGTGCCAGAGCACGCCAGGAGCACGAGGAGCCTGGGACATGGCGAGTGGCCAGAGCCAGGCACAGCCACCAGCGTGGTGTTGGGAGAACGAGCTGCTTTGTGCCTCCCGCTCCCCAGGAGACACCTCCCACCCTTCCCCCAGGGTTTTCCCAAGCAGAAATGATGTTTCCCATGTCCAGCATCCTTGGAAAAAAGGGCAAATGCAAGACCAGGCTCTGCTGTCTCACACGGCCACGTGCCATCTCACCGTGACTTTCCCAACCTAAAGCTGAGACTGTTGATCCCAGGAAAGTTTCTGAGATGCAAAAAGGCCTCAGAGGGTATGGACAACATGGAATGGGAATCAACCACTGCATCTGCAGCAAAAGGGACACAATTCCATGCAGGGAAACACTGAAGAGCAGCAAATCTGAAGCCATGACAAGTTTTGGATAAATCTAGAGACTGTGGGCTTGGACTCATTCTCTTGTTCCCCTGAGCTCTGGGGGATGCAGATGGGGAGAGACTGAAGTGAAGTCATCCCAGGCATCCCAATCAGCCTGGGAATGAGTGCCTTCCAGCCAGGCAGCCCTCCTGCCATATCTGAGAGCTCCTGCCACGGCGTCAGGTCCCTGCCACAGGCTGGCAGGAGCAAGGGAAAGGGCTGGAGCAAGGACTGGAGCTGGGAAGCACCGTTGGGATGTTCACAGGGGGAAGAGGGGACCAGGAGATGGAGCTCCCCATCCTCGGATGCTCATGGCAGCTTGGGGTGGAGATGCTTTGATGTTTGTGCTTCCCCTCTGCTGGCTCAGCTGCAGCTCCTGCCCGTGCCAGAGAGGGATGTGAGCCCAGCAAACCAAGATGTGGCAGCTCAGCACATGGATCTGCTTCCCAGAGCTGCTCCATCACCACCCAGCCCTGACCCACCCCCAGTTACCTTCCCCACCAAGGATCCCTGTCTGGGAACCTTCAACCTCCAGAAAGGGGAGAGCGGGACAGCTCCGAGCCCGTAGGATGTGGCAACACCACACCTGAAACTTGGGTACAGAGGGCTGGGGAGACCCAAATCCAGGGCTAAAGACTGGGATTAAGGGATGCACAAATGCAGGAGGCATCAGGTCGAATGTCTGGAGTGGTTCCTTGTCCCTCTGGACCCCCCCGAAGTGCTTGCACAGCTCTCTAGACCCTCCCCAACCACTCAGCCCATGATGTTGAATGGTGTAGAAGTGGTTTTGATGCCTCTGAAGCCCAGGCCAGGCAGGGACTCACTTGGTGGCCACAGATCAGCATCTCCAGGCTTCTCTGAGGGCTTCCTGGAGCAGCCTGGGGACCACCAGGCCTCCCCCAGAGCCCATAGGACATCCAGGGGCTGCACTTACCTAACTTGGGCACCGGCTGTGTGTCCCAGAACTGGTAGCTCCTCTTGCTGGCTTCCTCCATGGTTTTGGCAGGGCCCTGACCTACAGAGAAGAGCTCGATGGCTTTTTGAATCTCCTGGATCCTCTCAGCAGGTAAAGAGTTCACCTGAGGGCGGAAAAGGAGGGTGGAAAGACAAGATGAGTAAGCTGAGCCACCAGGTCTGTATGTGGGCTCCTCACTAGGGGAGCCTGGAGCTGATCCCGCCGTGGGGGCTGCCAGGAAAGGGAGAGCAGGCAGGAACCTCCCTTCCCACCCTCAGTCCTTGGCAGGACTTTCACCTGCCACACACCTAGACCTGGTTTCTGGGCACTCCTAGGACAAAATGGGTGGAAGAACTTTCTGAAAATGCTTTAAGCTCCAGTTAAGTGGGTGCTGTGAGCCCCAGGAGCAAACCTCCCCACCTGACACCCTGCAGAGACAGATGGATCAACCCACACCCAGCACTCGGGATTCCTTCATGGCTTTTCTCTCCCACTGCTCAGCCTCCTGCCTCTAAGCTGCATCTGCATCCACAAACTGCAGCTTCCAGAGGAGTCCCTGGACACCACGGACTGGGACAAGGCGGAAAGGTTGAGTCAAGAGGAAAGAAACTTTCATCCTCCTCTTCCTCAGGGCGGATGGCTCTGCACTGAATTCCCAACCCCAGCTCCTCTCTGATTCCTGAGGAATTTAGTTTGAAAAACGCAAAGCCCCAGTTTAAAGCTCTGCACAGTCAGAAGGACAAAATATTCAAAATTTTTGGATGGGAACTGGGCATCAGACAGAAAACAGCCTCTGCTGATGTGTGTCCTCTGCCACAGGACCAGAGGGGACAAGAGGAGGGTCAAACCCTGTGTGTCCCACGCTGCTTCCCGAATCACTGGTGGCTGGAGAGGATCAGCCAAAGCCCAGAGGGATGACAGACTCTGCTCTCCCCAGCTGCTGTTCCTGTGATCGTCAAGCAAAAAATCAACACCATCAGATGTCACCCCTGTGCTGCTGGGCAGGACTCGGAGCTGGCAGGTGGCAGCTCCTGCCTGTGACAGGCAGCTGGTGTCTGGGAGGAGTGACTTGGAGGCGCCAGTCTGACCCTGGAACTGGCTGGGATATCCAGCCAGAGACTGCATTATCCCAGAGCCCTCTGCAAACACCTCCTGCACCAACAGGAATTCCCACGCACGGAGCCAGGCTGGGAAATCACTCTAAAGCTGCCGTTTTTTGAGCAGCCAAGTGCCTGAAACCAGGGCTGGGAGCTCTTTCCTTGCCCTAAGTGACACTGGGGAGGTTGGGGATGGGGCTGGGATTCCGGGAAGGGGTCGGTCACCTTCACCGGCTGGTCCTGAGCCTGGTCGGGCTGGTCTCCTCCTCCTTTCTCTTTCTTCCGTTTGGGTTTCTTTTTCTTCTTTTTGGCTCCGCTGTCATTTGCTGGACTCAGGCCCCTGGGGAACAAAAGAAACATCATTGGAGCCTCGGGGTTTTCTTTTGGGAGAACATTTGTTTGGTTTCTGAGGCACTGCAAAGAAAACACAGGCTCCCTGCTGAGTCCCAGTCTCCAGGAAGGGGAACACTCCGTGCACAGAGGGCGCAGCCAAGCATCCACCCCACGGCTCAGAACTCCCTGTGGGCTCCCAAAAAGGGACCAGCACCAACACCTCCCACCCCACCGGTCTGCTCGGGGTGGGGACTGTGCCCTGTGCCGCAGGCGACCACATCCCCACTGTCACATCACCCCACTCTGCCACCCGCGCCCAAACCCACCCTGTGGAGGGCTGGGATGCCCAGCTTTGGCTTCTTCCTCCTCTCCAAGCCCAAGGACAGATGTGGAAGCAGCAAACACTGGTCCAGCCCCAGAGATAAGGCCCCACAGAAGGTCCAGGCACCACAGAGAGGTTGGTGGCCAAGGACACTGTGCCAAGTGCCACCTCACCTGCAGAGGTGATCTCTAGGGAGACGAGGCTGTTTATTGGAAAATTATTACATTGTTATGCTGGAGCTGGAAAACTGAGACTGAGGAGCAAATCTCTGGCAATGCAGGGTGGCAACTGCCCACACCAGGGCACAGCTCCTCCTTCCACAGACACAGGGCAGCCCTGGACATCCAGATCATGATCATCCCCAAACAGCTGCTGCTCTGAAACCCCTCACTGAGCCTGGCCTTTGTTCCAGCAGCATCCTGATGCCAAAACACAGGAGAGGTGCCTGTTCCCAGCACGGCAGACGGGATCTCATCATCCTGCGACGATCTCGTGATCCTGCAGGGAGGACCTGACACGGGACAGGCAACGTTGTGGGGGAGCTGGGATACCCCAAGCTCGGCGGGAGCCTCCAGACAAGGCTACAGCCTCTGAGGGGGTCACGGTGCAGGGGAAATTCAATCCTGGAGAGGCTGGAGCAGGTCTGAGCAGAGGGATGAGAGGGGAAAGGGAGGGACACAGGGCCAGGAGAGCTCTGCCAGCACACGAGGGGTCTCCTGCAAAGCGAGCTGGGGGACAGCGGGTGCCAGCACATGGCTCAGCTCTGCCCTGTCCCTCAGTGCTGCCAAGGGGGGTCAGGATACAGCCAGTATTCCCTTCCCTGCACCCCAAAACTCTCACAGCAGGGACAACCCCACAGACCTGACCTGCCCAGGGATCTGGAATCTGCCCACAAAAGCACTGCTCACTCCTGGAGCAGTTTAATGTCTTTACCAAACACAAGACAGTGGTGAAGAGGGTGGAGCAGGAAAACAAGAAGAAACGTGCTGGAAAATATGTTGGAGCAGCATCCAACTATTTATTTCAGCAAGGCCAGAACAAGGAGGAGTTGGGAGGAGAACTGAGCTGAAGAAGTGCAAGTGCAAGGTGTCTCTGCCCATGGCAGGGGGTTGGAACTGGGTGATCTTCAAGGTCCCTTCCAACCCAAGCATTCTATGCAACCCCTGGGCTGAACAGCAAGAAGGTTATGAAACCAGGGAAAAGTGGATAGAGAAATGTTGTTTTTTGAGGGATGAAGCTGGGAGATGCCTGTGGACGCAGCAGAGAAAGCCAATGTGATGGACTGCACTGTGCTGGGGAGCAGAGGAGGATGGTGTGCAGGACACGGAGCTGCTGGGCTGGGGAAGCTTCTCCTCTGCATAAAACCTGAACAGCAGCAGAGACCCTGCACACAGCACACACGGGGGAAAAGGATTCCCATCTACCAGCAGAGCCGGTGTGGAGCACCAGGAGATGGGAAGCACTCCTGGTGTGGGAACAAGCAGTGGTTCAGGGCGAGCTGCTCCACAAAAGGGGGTGAAGAGAAGCCCCCCCTCTTCTCCAGAAGAGCATGAAGGGGAGCAGAGAGGGGAGCAGAGAGGGGAGCAGGAGCAAAGCCACAGCTCTGAGGACCAGCAGCCCTGAGGACCAGCAGCCCACAGCGCTGCTGAATCACCCCTGGGGGGAATCTCACCTTCCCTCCCACTGCCAGGAAAGGGCTTTGCCTCCACCTGGGAGAAGCTGCTTGGACATGACAGCAGCAGCAATCCCAGCACAGTGCTGCTGACACCACCATTGATTTTAGTGACAAATGTGTGATGGCTTTTTTAACTCCCTGGGGAGGAGCACGGGCAGATCCTGGCCACACTGAAGTCCTGGGATGAGCAAAGCCACCTTGGAGCTGCAATAAACACATCCACACCACTTCCTATCAATTTTAACACCACAAACTGACAGCACCAGGAGAATTCTTGAGTACAGCCCAAGGGCTGACGCTGGAAGCTGCCCCTTCCAAAGGAGATGGACACGTGTTCCCAGCTCACCTGCACGCTGGGATGCTGCAGGTGTCAGCTGTGACAGACAAAGTGCTCCCCTCATACTCTGCTGGCATCGCTTTGCTTCATAAATCAGAGCTGCCAACTCCCAGCTTGGTGCTAATGAGCTCAGCCCAACCACGCCGGGCTCGCAGGTGAAGGCACTGAGAAAATTCCTCCCTGATTTATGAGCAAAGCTGTCGTGACCTGGAAGAAATCAGGGTGGCAGAAGGTGGGATGAGGTTTTGCATTCCAGGTGGCACGGCCTGGGGAAGGGCCCTGCTCCAGGCAGGAGATGAAAACCAACCTGGCAGAGGAGTCACCAGCATGTAGGAAAATGCTGGAAAACCCGAAGACCCCACTCGCTACACCCACAGAAGAGACAATTACAGGTATTTTCTATTTGAAATCTATTTAGGAAAGCAAATATCTTCCTTCTCCAGGATGGCTGCACCCCTCAGACACTCTCCACATTCATGGCAATGCCCCACCAGTGTCCTGGGACAAGCCACTGCCATCCAAAATCTCGGCTACTGCAGCTGGCCTGACCCAGAAATCTGAGAGGGCTGGGGCAGGGAAGGTGAGCTGCCAGCCCAGCTCACAGCCCTCCCAGCTGCACTTAAAGCCTTTTTCCTCCCATATCCCTTTGCATTCCCAGGTGCTTTGAGAGATGAAGTAGCTGGACAAGGGCGCCTTGGCTGCACTGTGCAAAGCATCTCCTCATTCCCTGTGGGATCACCGTGGGCTCTTCCTGGCTATGGAAAACATTTCTCCCTTCTCCTGGGAAAGGCAACCCCACCATCATGGCCATTACTTAGTGCTCCAATCCCTCCTTTCCCGTTACCAGGCAGCTCCTTGAGTCAGAGGCTCCAGCACCAACCACTGCCCAGAAAACAACCCCCATAACCTGAGTGATCTGAAAATTGATTTTTGGAAGCACCTGAAGACAGTGGCCGGGCTTGTTCAGGGTGAGACCCGCTCAGACTGACTGTGCTCCACCAGCTCAGCCCCTCTGGAGGCTGGAAAACACCAGACAGATACAGTAACCAACTGGTCTGGAGGCTGGAAAACACCAGACACATCCAGTAACCAACTGGTGCTCAGCACCCATCGATCCATCCCCTGGATCCAGGCATGTTCCCACTGTATTCCCAAACCTGAGGGAGGAGGCAAAAGGGAAATAACTCCAGCTGTGGGCGGCTCCCTCAGCCTGGTGGGAGGCTGCAAGGTGTCAGATGAGGAGGAGTAGATCCCCGCTCCGTATTTAGGTGCTGGAAAATCCTTCTGCCAACCTGGGGGGGGCTAATCAGGCCAGTGCTTAGGCTGTAATCTGTGTAATCTCGTTAGGGCCTGGCAGGGAGGATCTGCAGATGGCAGAGCCCAGCTCAGCGTGCTGGCAGCGTGCTCCCTACACCTACAACTGAACCCCACGTGCTGGAGCTCAGGGCTCGTCCCAGGAACTGCTTCTCGTGGCTGAGTGCAGGCAGGGACTGCCAAACCCACAGCTGCCCCTCTGGAAAAGTCCCTCTGCCCCCTCACAGCCCATCAAGCACAACCCAGCTGTGCCACAGGACGCTCCCCAACTCTTCCTGCCTGGAACAGCTTCTCAAGGTGGTTCTGACAACAATGGAACCATTTCAGGGACTGGGACACTCCAGTCCTTGGTGTCACCGCTGCTCTCGCTGCCTGTGAGGTGACAAACCCCACCAGGCAGAGCCCATGCAATGTCCCTGCCCTTCCAGAGCCACCAGGGACACAGCAGAAGCTCTCTCCACACAAAGGGAAATATGACAAATAACAAAGTGGGATGATTTCCCTTGGAAAATCAACTTGGATAGCCACAGCAGAGAGCAGTGCAGCCACTTCCCAGTGCTGACATAGGATTGAGGCTGAGGAAACTCAATTCCTCTTTCCTGTCCTTAAAAGGAAAGGAAGTATTGCTTTCACTAAGAAATACTTTCATGTTTTAAACCTCAGCGCCAAGATCCAGCGACTCTCAACACAAACTGGCACGGGCAGGGCTCTGAGTGTGGCTCTGCAAACCCTGGCAGCTCACAGCCCTTCCCCTGCCCTGTCTTTGGGGACAGTGTCACTGGGGTGACCGGAAACACTCCCACACCCCAGGGCAGTGGGATGGTATGGAATCAACAGAATCAATGACAGTGCATCCAGAAGGAAAACCATCCTCTTCTCACTGCTTGGTCTCTCCCTGGTGGGTCCCTGGAGGGTTTTGGGGCTACAGATTTGCCAGAGAGCTCCAAAGCCTCCCTGCCTCACACTCCCTACGGCTGTGTCCACCAGCCACACTTTTGGTGTTACTTCCCAAGGAATCCAAACTATTTCCTACTGGATATTCCCCAGCCTGCTTGCAGTATTCCTGCTCCTCGAGGTGGCCAGAGTGATGCCCAGGCCAGGATTCCAGGAGGGCTCCAGAACACACCTTTTCCTGGCAAAGGGCAGGAGGAACCACTGGGCTGGGGAGCAGCTGTGATTGAGCACCGTGTCTCCTCTGCCCGGCTCTGCCTTCCACAAACCTAATCATGTCAGAGGGAAAGAAAATAAAAATCTCCCCAAAGCACAGCTAAACCGATTAAACTGAGACACGGTGCCACACCCGGGAGGCAAATAAAATACAAATGGGCAGCTGTGCTGTCATAAAAAAAGCCTCTGTGATATTTCTTGTGTGACCTTTTATTCGCTTCGGTTCTCGGGCAGGCAGGACTGCCTATGGAAAGCTGCTGATGGAGGGACAAGGGCTCTCCAAGCCCATGGTCTCTGCTCTGCAGGGATGGGGAAGCAGCACCAGGCGAGCAGGAGGAGCCCAGGGAGGCTCAGGTGCAGGAAGATCAAAGTGCAAAACCGCTGGAAACCTCTGGAAAGCCACACATTGACGTTCCTGCTCCCAGCAGGAATGAGGATGAAGCCTCTCCCGCAAATCCCAGGCATGGTGAGGCAGCTCTGCACCGTATTAATTAAGACAGCGAGTAATGAGGGTGCTACGTTAAGCATTCCAGCTCTTCCCTACTGAGATAAGGCCCTGCTCGCTGCCTGCCTTGTTGTTGTTATTCCACCATTGCATACCCCTGGAGGCTGCGCTCCTCCAACCACGAGACAATGTAGGCAGAGCTTTGCAAAATCCTGGGCTGTGTTTAGGATAACGACGGGATGAGTGTGCAGAAGCCCGGGATTATTCCAGGGCACGGGGATGCCACATGCTCCGGAAAGCAGCATCACGCACTCAACCGTGCCACCACCCTGGGTGCCACCGCGGGGACGGAGATGCCAGGAATGGGCTGAGGCTTGTGCGGGAGGGCAGAGGGAATGTGGGGAGACACACCCTAACGCAAGGCCAGGAAAAGCTGCTAATTTCGGTTATTTCTGCCCGAAAAGGCCACTCACGGCCCCGTCCCGGCCGCCCCGCAGCCACCGCGGCGGTCACCCATCCACGCCGCGGCCGCGCCCGACCCTGCTGAGCTTCGGACACGCTCCCGCAGCGGGCGTGAATGGGCGCAGCGGCGCCGCCCCCCCGACAGACTGACAGGCGTCTCGACCAATCGCTGCCCGGGATGCCGCCCAGCGACCAATCAGCGCACGCGAGGGGCGGGGCACAGCTCACTTCCCGGCCGCTCCTCGCCTCAATGGGCCCGGCCGCCGCCGCGGCACGCGGTCCCGGCCGCCGCTCACCCCCGGTTGGAGCCATGCTCCGCCTCGTTCTCGCAGTCGCTGCAATGCTCGTGGTCGTTCTCCTCCGCCGCCGGCCGTGGAGGCCTCGCCGGTGGCCGCCTTACTGCTGTCTCACTGTCGTCCGCCATCTTGAACAGGACCTCCGCGCGTGCCGCACCCCCGCAACAAAGCGCGCCGCGATTGGGCGGCGGGCCGCGGGGCATGCCGGGAGTGGTAGTCTGCGTGGGCACGCGGGGGCTGGCCTGCCCTGGGGCCGGGACTACAATTCCCGTCGGTCTCTGGGGGCATCTAGGGGCGGAGCGCCGGGGGCGGGAAGGCTCCCTCACACCGGGGCAGCCGCGCGGAGGCCCCGGCAGGCGGACAGCTGCGGTGCGTCCCCTTGTTCGCCCGTTCCCCGCAGAGACCGCGGTGGCCGCGGCTCCTCCCGCTTCCTGCTTGAGGGGGCGGGTGGAGTCTAATGAGGGCGGCGCCGATTGGCTGGGACAGGCGCCCCCCGCTCCCCACCAGCCAATAGGCGCGCAGGACACTGCGGGGCGCGTGAAGCCGGGCTAAGGGTGAGTGTGAGGGCGGCGGGGGGGGGCCCGTGGTGGCCCCGGCATCCGGGGGTGGGTCACGGTGGCTGTGGCGGCCGTGAAAATTGGCTCTTTCCCCGCCAATTGACGATGTGTTTGGTCATTCTTCTCTGTAGTTGCAGCCTCCTCGAGCCAAACACCAGGTGTCTCAGCCCCACCAGAGACGAGGATAGGCTCAAGAGGAGGGCCGGGTGTAGGACGGGGCTGGAGGACGCGGTCCAGCTCCGTCCCCAGTCTCTGTGCTCGCCGGATGGATGGATTGAGGCTGGCAGCTTGTGCTGTGCTCAAAACCCGCAGGAGCTGGGACACGAGAATTTTTGGACACTTAATTCTTTAGAAAATGTTTCCTCAGTGCCCTGGGTGCATCTCCCCATTCCTCCTACAGGAACAGCTCACCGAGTTTTCCAGCCTGACCAGCCTCTGTGGCTCGTCTTCTGTTTTCCCCATGTCTGGTTTCGTTGGCACAGGCCACATTTATCCCCCCGAAATGGTGTATTTGGGGGAAAAGTGGTTCTGGCTCCTGCCGGTAACATCTGCAGGAACGGGCTGGCCTCTTTCCCCTCGTGTGCAGTTCAAACCCGAGCGTGTTAAATATTGATGCCTGAGATGTGTGCAGGCCCTTGGACAGCACAAGTGTTCAGATCCCCGGCTGGCCCTGGTTTCCAGGATAACCCTTCCAAGGGCTGCTCTCCCCTTGCAGTAATTCCTGTGGTGGAGGCGTGCGATGGAGGGACAGAAATAGCAGGGGTTTGGGAGCGAGTCCCAGCTGAGGCTGGAGGCCAGAACGCCGGGGTTAGTGCAGTTAAAGCCCTGTGTTTACAAGGGCAGGAGAGTTTTTAGTGTATTTTTACCAAGCAGGCACACGGAGCCTCCACAATCGTGATCTGGATCCTCCTGGTGCAGCATTGCCCCTTGCAGGCTGCTGCAGCAGGAGTCTAAAATCCTGGTGGGAGGGCAGGATTTAACCTACTGGGATAAATAAACAGCCACTCTGTCATTCCAAGCCCTCTGTAACACCGGGAGAGGCTCCCTGTGGGGTCCAGGTCCTGCTTGGGACGTACATCAGCCTCCCCAAAGCACTGCTGTTTGCCATTATTATTTTGGCCCTCTCCGATTCATTTTGGGTCCCTCTTGTTGCTGCTGGAGCTGTCCGCATCTGTTGTCCTGGTGTCTGGGAAAGGGAAGGAGCACGTGATGCTGCCAGAGGCTGGTGCTCGGTGGAGCTGCTGCTTGAGCTGCTGGCAGGGGCTGCTGCTTCTGCTCCAGCTCTGCTCCTTCCCTCTCCTCAGCTGCCTCCAGCTGCCACAGGACTCGCCCACCCTCTGCTTCCCCCCAGACTGTGGGTTTGGGTCCTGTTTGTAGGACTGAGTTATGACTAAAGTGCATGTTTTTGTTGTTTTCCAGCCAGAGGGACGCAGTGCTGTGTTTTCACCTATCCTCAGCCCTCCTGCAGCCCCATCTGCTGTCCTTGGGTGCCAGTGGGGGACAGTGTGGGCAGTAGGTACCTGGTTCCTTGATGTGCAGAGGTTTTGGGGGGCTGGTGGCATCTGGAGGGAGAGGGGAGACCAGAGCCAGGTTAGAGCGATGGTGGCTGGGATTGTTGGGGTTGAGGTGCCAGGAGGGAGCAGGATCTGGGCGAGGGGAAGCCAAGGGGTGACCACCAGCAGCCTGTGGCTCCTGGCCAAAGGTGATGGAGCCAATTCCCTCTCAGATGCAACAGCCACAGGCTGGGCTGTGGGAGGTTCAGCCCTTTACCCGTGGTGTCCCCCTGGATGAGGTGACAGCAAAGCCAGAGCTGCTGTCCCTGGGGATTTGCACAACTGGGCTGCACAAAGCCCTGGACACTGGGCTGGGCTGCAGGGGGGACACTGGGTCTGTACCCAGGCTGCTGAGACTGTTGTGTTTTTGGGTTGTAGATACTCACAGTAGTCCCCTCAGCTCTCCAGAGCTGCCTCTGCGTGCCTGAGCCTTTGGTTTTGAGAGCACACAAGCAGGATTTAGAGGATTGCAGGGTTTGGATTGAGCAGGGAGAGTTCTGTGCAGGAGCTGTGAGAGCTGCTCGGGTCAGCCGGGGGTTACCAGCCCCTCCCGGCCTCGAGGCGAGGGCAGGCACGGATCTGTGCTCAGGGCCGTGTTTGCCAGCTCACAGCCCCCGGTTTGCTGCTCAGAGCTGGGATTTCCCTGCCCTTTGGGCTGGCAGCAGCGTGGGAGTGGATTCACTGGGTGAGCTTTGTGGTGTCAGAGGTGGCTGAGCTCCAGTACCCAGCTGCAGGGACTGAGCAGGGCTCTGCCTCTCAGGCCTCGTGTGTCCCAGTCCTGGCTGAGATATTGTCTGAATTCTGCCCTTTTTCACTGCTCCTGGGTCACCCTCGACAAACCTGCCAGAAATTTCCTGATTTCTCTGAGCAGCTCTTGAGGAGGCCACAGAGATGCTTCAAGGGCTGGAAGCCAGGCTGGGAGAGCTGGGGGTGTTCACCTGGAGAGCAGAAGGCTCCAAGGAGACCTCAGAGCCCTTCCAGGGCCTAAAGGGGCTCTAAGAGGGACTTTGGACCAGAGCCTGGAGTGACAGAACAAGAGGGAATGGCTTCCCACTGCCAGATGGGATATTGGGAAGGAATTCCTGGCTGTGAGGGTGGAGAGGCCCTGGCACAGGGTGTCCAGAGAAGCTGTGGCTGCCCCTGGATCCCTGGCAGTGTCCAGGGCCAGGTTGGACAAGGCTTGGAGCAGCCTGGGACAGTGGAAGGTGTCCCTGCCCATGGCAGGAGGTGGAGCTGGATGGGCTCTAAGATCTCTTCCAATCCAAACAATTCCACAATTCCACGACTCAGGGTGCTGTAGAGGGGACTCTGGTTTGATGGGTGGCGATGCTAAAGGGGAACGAGTTGCTGGAGCTGCAGATAAACCAGCTGGAGGAACTTAGGGCTGGCTCAGGTGGCACATCCAGAGTCAGGAGGGTCTAGAGAAGCCTTGTTTAATCCAACACTGACCTCCAGCCTGTGGAGCAGGGATACCCAGCTCAGAGGGCGCCAAAATCCTGCTGATGTCTCAGTGATGCCCTGAGAAATTACGAAAATGGGCTTTGAATGAAGTTGCCTATTTGGGACTAAATATTTGATGTGCTCAGCATGAACAAAATGGCCCTGTTTTCCAGCTCTCCTTTCTCTTCCAGAGCACGATGTTCCTGGTGGGACTGTCGGGCGGGATCGCGTCGGGGAAGAGCACGGTGGTGGCCGTGCTGCGGGAGCTGGGCTGTGCCGTGATCGATGCCGATGTTATCGCCAGGCAGGGTGAGTTTCCCAGCGCCGATCCCGCTCGCTGAGGTTCCCCTGACAACCGGGAGCGCTGCCGGGGAGCGCTGACGGCAGAGGGTGCTCTGGGTACATCGCAGAAGGGTTTCTTTCCCTCCCGCTGCCCGCTCGGCCAGGCTGCGGAGCGGCTGCCCCGGGGAGGGGATTGGAACCGGGATATATTTTTAATAAAGAAAAAAGAAGATCTTGACCTAGTACATACCGTGGGGAGATCGTGCATGGAGTTTGCCTCCCCTGGAGTGTGATGCTTCCCAGCTTTGCAAGCCAACTCTGGGCAAAAATAAATGTGGTTCCCTGTGAAGTGGGATTCCTTGGCTAATCCAGTATGCCCCCTGAGCCCCAGGACACTCATCCTGTCACCCAGTTATGTTGGGTGGGATCACTAACATGGCTGAAGGAGAATGTCCCTCTGTGCTGGATGTTGTTTGGTGATACTGAGAGAGCAGACCACAAAATCAATGTGCTCAAAAAAAAAAAAAAAAAATAAAAAAAAGAGGCTCCAGTGATCCCAGGTAAGGGGGAAAGGGGGAATTTGGTCCGTGCTCCTGCACTGCACACCTGCCTCTTGCTGCTCAGGCTGGAGGGAAGACCCTGAATCCCAGATCTGTTACCTCAGTAGGACTGGAGCAGACCTTGTTTTCTCTAATTACCTGTGAGACATTAATCCCTCCATCCCACCAGGATAACGAGGAGAGCAGAGGTTGCCCAGAGAAGCTGTGATTGCCCCTGGATCCCTGGAAGTATCCAAGGCCAGGTTGGACGAGGCTTGGAGCAACCTGAGATAGTGGAAGGTGTCCCTGCCCATGGCAGGGGGTGGGACTGGATGAACTTTCCCCCAAACCAGTCTGGGATTCTGAGGCTGTGGATCCTCTTTGGGGTCTGTGGCTGAGCCATGGTGCAGTGGTGTCATTTGGAAGTGCCTTAGCTTTTCTGTTTGGTGAAGAACTTACTGTGTAGCCACTCAAAGCTGTGATGCTTTAACATTTTATTGCACTGTAATTCCCCTGGAGGTGCAGGAAATTTGCTGGAGGTGCTAAAAGCCCTCGGAGACAGTAGGAAAACACTACAGATACTCTGTGAAAGTTTTCTGCCAATCACTTTATTTTCCACCAATTCCTTTTTTATATGTGTTTGTTTACTATATGGATTTCACCCATCCTGAAACTGCCTCCATGTGATATTCCACGGGAGAAAAAAATTGGTCTTAAAGACTTTTATGAGGTTGGCCTGAGGTTACAACCTGTGGCAATGTTCCTGGATTTGGGAGAGATGATTATCTGCGGTCTGTCCTTCGCTGTGGTTACCCTCAGCTGGAGCTTAATTATGGTTTTATTGCTTCATCCCTTTTGCTGGTGATTTTTTTTTGGTGGCTTTAAAGTTATACACTCCTGTAACGTCAGAGCCACTGCAAGGGCTGATTGGGGATTGAGCTTTTAGAAGGTTTTTGTGTTCATTTTCCTGAAGAATTTAGTGACTGACGTGAAAGACAGTAAAAAAAACCACCTCAGCAGCAGCCAGAGCCAAGTTGCAGCAGTGAGTATCCACTTAGTGCTGAAGTTTTCAGCTGGTCCCGGTCTCTTTAGGATCTCCCTGCTGAATCCCTGGTGGGAATTGTCTCAGCCCAGCTCCTGCCCCTGCCCTGGCGTGTGGCTGTCACTGTGTCCTCCTGCCTGCCCTGCTGACTTGTCACCCCGAGCAGCAGCACGTGCCAGGAGGGCTGTGGTGCTGAATTAATGTCTGCAGGACTTCGATCTCCCAGTGTCAGCCCTCAAAGGGACCTTGGGCTGGCAGGGCTGTTCTGGCAGGAGCTGCCAGGCTGTGCAGATGTGCTGCCAGGACAGATGTGCTGCCAGGACAGATGTGCTGCCATGGGAGCACCAGCTCCGTTAGTTAATGAGCAAAGCCCATCTGAGGGCGCTTGCTGATGCAAACACTGACTGTGCCGTAAAACCGGCTCTCACCCCCGGCTGTTTGATGTTCTCAGTGGTGCAGCCCCACTCCAAGGCCCACCAGCAGATCCTGCAGCACTTTGGCACCGAGATCCTCCTGGAGAACGGCGAGATAAATCGTGAGGCTCTCGGAAGCATCATCTTCTCCCAGCCGGAGAAACGGCGGCTGCTGAACTCCATCACCCATCCCGAGATCCTGAAGGAGATGCTGAAGCAGGTTCTGAAGTACTTTGTGCTCGGTAAGAGGCCATGTCCCGGCCTGCCAGGGCTCCTGCTTGGGCGGGAGCCATCCCTGCTCCCTCTGCCTCTGGTTTGAACGTGAGGAGAGGGACAGGGACAGCAGAGAAAGGGAAGGGACGTTGAGTGACAGCCTTTGTGCTCTGCCTCCGGTGGCCTTTGGTGTCAGTGTTTGGAGGATTCATTCGTGATTCACTCCTGCCTTTCACTGCTGCCCTTCACCGCTTTCCTCTGCGGTTTAAAGTGTATCTGTAGGGCCTGGGAGCAGCTTTGCCGAGATTACCCCGGGGATAATGTCACACTCCCAAACATCCTCCCTGCCCCCAGCCTGCTCCGGCTTCGGCGGAAGCCGTGGAGCCCTTTGAGTGTCGATAAGGTGAGGAGGAATGGGCTGACAGCTGTGGCTTCCAAAGTCCCGCGTTCCCCCTGATAACTGGAACAAACGCAGCTGTCAGGCTGGGCTGGGGAAATGCCAGATAAGATCACCAGCTGTTCCGGAGCTCTCCGTGTAGACAGACGAATGCTTTAATAGAGTCAGTCTGGATTCGTGGTGCTTATCAGAGCTGAGCCCTGTGAGAGCTGAGCAGGCCGGGGCACCGCAGGGCTGAGCTCTGCTGCGGCGGGAGGAGGAGGAGGAAGCACAAAGGAAGCAACAGGCAGGAATGCCAGGAGCCAGAGATGAAGTCTTGAACTCGGGGCTGCAGGCTCAGGAGGCGGATGCTGTCCTGGCCCTCGGCGAGAGCGCTGCGTGGCTTCAGCAGGCTGCTTTGTCCTCATTAGTCAGGATTTAATGATTTGGGATAGCTGGATGTTGTCTCTGAGGATCGCTGTGTAAGGAAAGCTCTGATCGATCAAATCAGAGGGCGGCCAGAAGCCTCTCAGGGCAGAGTGCTGGTGGAATGGTGGCTCCTTGGATGATGATGATGTCTTTGTCAAGACTTTGCTTGCTGTGGGCAGCTTGGTTTTAGGGGGGTTGTAAGGAGGGGACATCAACAAAACCTGAGGTGTCTCCACGACTGGGGGACACACAGGGGAGTGAAGTCCTGACTTAGGGCTTTCCTCTCCCCGCACCCGTTCCCCCAGACTCAGCAGGGCAGCTCCCACCTCCCCAAACACTGGCCAAGGGTGGATGCTCAGGGAGAACCAGGGGGACAGCGATTGCCTGTGACGAGCTCTGCTCCCTGCAGTGACAGAGGTTTAAACCAAACCCAGCCAGTTTTGGTGAGGGTTCAGCCCCTGGAGGCTCCCCCACGCTTCAGTGTCACAGCTGCAGGAGTCTGCGAGAATTTCCTTGCCCGCCTTGGAAAAATGGAGCTGTTTAGGCAAAGCTTTTCATAAAGGGAGGAAAGCTGAGCTGGGAAATGTTGGCTCAGATGGCTGCAGCCTGGTGAAGTCTTGGACAAGAGGAGGAGTGGAAAGCAGATCCTGCTGTGGGCACTGCTTCCCGGGAGAGGCCAGCATGGCACACGGCTGCCGCGCTTGCCAGCCAGACACTGCTGCTCTCATTTCAGCTCCTTGTTTCAGCTCCTCATTATATTTCTGCAGCTTCACCTTTGGTCTGAGAGCAGCCAGGTTAGGGTTGGTCTTTTTTTTCCTCTGGAAACTTGGAATGAAACCATTTCCTCCCTGTGAGAGGGAGGAGGGCCAGCGGGGTCTGCTCTGCTCAGCTGTCATTGTGGAGCTGTAGAGCTCCTGCTTGCTTTGCTTTTCCTGGCCATGGTGTGTGTGCAGCATGAGGGATTTGGGAATGGGGGTTAACGCTGTTCCCTTTTTGGGGGAATGTTGCCATTTCCACAGGCTACCGCTATGTGATCCTGGACATCCCTCTGCTCTTTGAGACCCGCGGCTTGACCAGGTTTATGAAATACACGGTGCTGGTTTATTGGTAAGTGCTCGGGGAACCACGAGCAGAGGGACAGTGCCACCTCTCTCAAAGGGAACCATCCTGTCCCTCTGCTCTAGTTCAGCCACAGCCCTGCTGCGAAGCCCATTATAGTGCACAAGGGCCTTTCTGGGCTTTCCCTGGAACCTGGCACCATCAGAGAGGGGAAATCGCTGCCTTTGGGCCCGTGCTCCATCAGGGCAGGATTTGGGGCACTGTTACAGGCTGTGGGAATGCTGAGAACAGCCCGGGCAGTGGTGGCTCTGCTGACCCAAGTGCAGCCTGGCTGTGTCAGAAATGACAGGGGGCACCTCTCTCATTCCCATTTTACCCCAGCGACTCCCCCTGGTGCCCGGGGAAGGCAGAGCCCCCGTTCCCTCCCAGCCCCAGCTCAGCCCCCTGCTCCGCCCGGCAGTGACCCCCCGGCGCAGCTGGCGCGGCTGATGAAGAGGAGCGGGCTGGGCGTGGCCGAGGCCGAAGCTCGGATCAGCTCCCAGCTGCCCCTGGACGAGAAGCGCAAGTGGGCGACTCACGTCATCGACAACTCCGGGGACCGGGAGAGCACTCGCCGGCAGGTCCTGCGGCTGCACGCCCGCCTCGAGGATTCCCTGCATTTCCTCTGGGCTCGGCTGGCGGTGGGCACGGCTGTGGCCGGGCTCGGCGGGCTGGTGTTCCTCCTCCTCCGGCATTTCATCTCTTAATTCACCTTTTCTCTTAGTCAGGGAAGGGGCCTGAATTTCCCGGTTTGAAAAGGGCAGTGAAAGGCCGCCTCTGTTAATGAGCTTTGCCAGCTGAATGCAGACAGCGGCGTGAGGCGTCTCCTTGCACGCTTCCCAAGGTGAACACAGCCAGGGGTTTTTTTCAGGCACATTCCCCCCGCTCAGGTCCTCACCCACCAGCCGTGTCTGTGGGATGAGACCCTTGTCCCCATGTGGGTCTCTATGGTGGGACTTCAGTGAGTTGAGGCACTTCAATCTGGGACAATCTCACCTTAATTGGGTACAATCTCACTTTAATCGGGTACAATCTCACTTTAATGTCTTCCAGGATAATCTCCTCCCTGGGGCTGGGTGGCTTCTCAGGCCCTGTCTCTGCCTCCAGTGTCCCCTGGGTGATTCCTGTAGCTCAGCCCTCCTACTCCAAATTTAGACTTGGGATTTCCCCTCTTTCATGTTGATTTAATGGAAACCTGTTAAATCAGTGAGGGGGAGGACAGCACCTCGTTCTCATGGATCGGGTGTTCATCTGGCTGCTCCTCCCTCCTGCCCTCTGTTTCTGTGGCCATCATTCGTGGGTCACCCTTGGCTTTGGATCCAAGGGGAATTACACCCCGGAGCAGGCTGAGACCTGGGCTCTGTGTCGTTCCAGCTCATTTCCTGCTGTTTGAGCTTCCTTCAGCGGCGGTTTCCCGGTGGGAGAGCCGGGCCTGGGCGAGGCGGGTGCCGCTCTTCGCTTTTGTTTTAATAAAGCACCGAACAGCAGCTGCTCCGCATCCCGCGGCTGCTCCCGCGGCTCCTCCCAGCCCGCTCGCGGTTGTTCCCGTGCCGGGGCACGGCTGTGCTCTGTAAAGTTCAGCACACGCAGGAAGAGCTGCCGGGCGCTCCTGCTTTTTCTGGTAAACATCCCTGAGCTGCTCCAGGAGCTGCTCGGAGCTTCAGCCCGGCTGTGATCTCCCCTGGGAGGCTGTGGCTCAGTGTTGGCTCCACAGGGTGGGTCTGGCTTCCCAGGATGTGATCCTGGACCTGTTGTGGTTCTCTGTGGCCAGCACATTCCCTCTGGGGTACCCTGTCCCCACTGCCACCACTTGTCCCCACACTTCGAGAAAGGTGGTTGCTGCCAGCCCCTGGCCACCTTTTCCCTGCCCACAGTGATCCGTAGGATCCTCCAGGATGCTCCCACCCTCCTGCCTGGCCTGGGTCCTGTGTCCTGCCTGTCCCCTGTGCTGTCCTTTAGGGACAGGGACCTTTTCAGGGTGTCTCCAGCCAGCTCATGCTCCTTTTTGGGGCCAGGCACTCTTCCACCCCCATCCTCCCCTGAGTCGCGCTGTGTACCCGCAGGTCCCGTGTCTCACCCACCTGGAGAGACCTGGTGGTCCCTGTGCAGCCCCAGGGAGCATCCCTGAGCTGGAGCGCCCACCTGGCTACCCCAGCTCTGCTTGGGGGGGCCGTACCCGAGCGCTGACCCCTCCCCGCCCTAAATGCTCCGTAATTGCGCGGTGCCGCTGGAGTCCCTCGCAGCCAGCCATAAATCAGGGCCGCAGCGGGATTTCTCGGCCGAGATAAGCGCCTGTTCCGCCTCCCTCCCGCCCGCCTCCGCGATAAATGGGGCCGGGGGTGGAAGGAGGGAGCGAGACGGGGCCGTAATCGCATTTGGCGCTTCGCTCCCGCCCGGCTGACGTTCGCTAACGAGTTTAGCGGGGCGAGGGAGCGAGCGGCTCCAGGGACATGGTCAGGCACAGGGCTGCCCGCGGCGCTGGCGTGGCCGGGGGAGCCTGGTGTGGGGGGCTGAACCCCCACCTGGGCTGCTCTTGGCACCTACGGGGAAAGGGCTCCGGGGCTTGGCCACGGCGTTGTGCCCGTGGGAACCCATCCACGGGTGCTGCCCCAGGATTGCCCCAGCACCCGCAGTCCCGCTCCTGCCCATCTCGCGTCCCAGCCAAACCCCCTCAGGGTCAAGCCCATGGCCAGCTGTGCCCGTGGCAGTGGCCGCATGGCTCAGTCTCAGCCATGCCCTGCCGGTGACCGATGGCTCAGCTCCCCGAGCGGGGTGGCATCGGCGATCAGTGGCCACGGAGGGGCCCTGGCGGTCACTCTGGCTCGTGGCGCGGGTGCTGTCCCCTGAGAGGTCTCCACCTGGGACTGGATGAACTTTCCCCCCTGCTGGAGGATCGTGGGTGCTGCACCCCGGCCCCATCCCCGGCTCGCCGCAGGTCCCATCGATCGCGGAGCAGCCGCCACCGTCACCGCGGGCCCGCGCCCACCGGGGCGGCTCGAGCAGAGCCGGGCCCGCGCCGCGAAGCCAAATATTTGACTGTGCAAATTGGCGGCCGGATCGATTCCGCTGCGGCTGGCGGGGGCTCGTGACAGACGGACAGGACACTCCTCCTGCTGCACCCCCTTCTCCTGCACCCCCGCACGGACCGGAGCAGCCCTGCCTGGGGCACTCCTTCCTCAGAGCATCCCCTTCCCCAGTGCTGCCCATTCCCAAAATCTCCCTTTCTTGGAGCGCCCCATCCCTGGAGCGCCCCCTCCACAGTGCAGCCCCTCCCTGGGGTAATCCCCTCCTCAGAGCCCCCCTTCCCGGGTGTACCCCGTTCCTGGACCCCCCTTCCTTGCAGCACCCACCACAGGACACCCTCTGGGACGGGGGGTGGGGGCAGATGTCCCCCCACGAGGCTGCAGGTATAGGGTGGTGTCCCCCAGCGGGGAATGTCCCCAGGTGAGTGCTGAGTGGGCACCTCAATACCCACAAGGGTGAACAGGCCAGGGGGCCCGAGCGTGGTGTCACTACACGGCCCTGGTGTCACCAGTGTCACTGCATGGCGTCTGTTGTCACAGGTGTCACTGTCACTGCATGGTCCCCGCGGTGTGGCACAAGTGTCAGTGTCACTGCACACCTCCCTGGGGTGTCGCACAGTGTCACCATGGCTGCACAGCCCCACTCGTGTCACACGGAGCTGCTGCGCAGCCCTGCGGTGTTGCACAGCTTCACTGCTGCTCCCTGGGGTGTCACATGGTGTCACTGTCACCGCGCGGTGCACAGGGTGTCACTGTCACTGTGGGGCCGCCGGGTGCCACGCAGTGTCACTGCAGCTCCCGTGGATTGTCACACAGAGTCACCGTCAGTGCCTGGTGCTGGGGCTGTCACACAATGCTATGTCACCGTGTAGCCCACGGGGTGTCACCCACTGTCACCGTCACTGCCGGCCCGCGGTGTATCCCCCAGTGTCACTGTCACTGCATGGCCCGTGGGGTGTCACCCTCTGTCACCGTCACTGCACAGCCTGGGGTGCCACACACCAGGACACTCCCCAGTGTCACCACTGCACACCCCATCGCTGGCACCCACGGTCACTGCGCACCCCCTCCGTGTCACACCCCGTCCCCACCGGCCGTGGGGACCCCCGGGACAGCACAGCTGGTCCCAGCAGCCTAAATCCCCGCTACTCCCACCCCATGTCCCCCAAGGGACACGTCCCCGAGCCCGTCCCCTCCGCCAGCCATGCGGCCATCACCTCCCAGCACTCACCGCTGGCGCTAATTAACTGCCGGTGTTGGCAGCCCTTAATTGCCGCGCGGTGGGAGGGTGACGGTCCCGCCGTGTCCGTAATGAAAGGCGGCGTGACAGGGACAGGGACGGGGATGTGCCACCCACACCTCGCCCTCCCCTTGCTGCGGCCGGGCTCCCCCCGCTGGGCACGGGACAGTGCCCGGGGCTGGGCTGGGACACGCCAGGATGTCGCTGTGCCCGGGGCCAAGGCTGACCCAGCTCTCTGGCCAGCTAGCCAGCCACTGGGTCAGCTGGCCAGCCACCAGCCTGACCACTGGCCAGACAGGCAGACAGACAGCTGGACAGGCAACCAGACTGGTGGTCCAGTGTCCAGCCAGCCAACCAGCCAGCCGTCTCGCCAATGACCCAGCCAGGCAGTCAACAAGCCAAATGGCCGGCTAGCCAACCAACCCACCAGCCAGCCCACCCCAGCCATCTGTCCATCCAGCCACCCGGCTCAGTGTCCATCCAGCCACTCACTGCCAGTTGGCCACCAACCACCCAGCTCACCAACCAGCCATCCCGTTGTCTTTCAAGGCCACCAGACTGTTGGCCAACCCACAGCCAGCTCTGTGGCTAGTGCAGCAGCCAACTGGCCAGCTCCAGGGTCATCACCTTGGGGTTGGTCCATGGGGCCTTCCCCCACTCCCACGTTGATCCATGCTGGAGCCACATCTGCCATCCCTGCTCACAGCTGAATGTCCCCCTCCCATGGCCCCTTCCAGAGCCCATGCTGGGGACACAGTGGGAATTTGGGGGACAGCATCCAAACTCCTTGGGGCAGCCTGCAAATGGCCACTCCTTCCCCGGGCTTGTCACCGTGAGCCGACATTGGGCTCATTGGTTGTGTCCTGCTCTCTCTTAATTCCAGCTGAGGCACTCCTGGGCTGAGCCACGGCCGCAGGACCAGGTGGCAGTGCAGGGGACACAGTGTCCCTGTCCCCCTGGCCAAGCAGTGGTCCTGTAGGCAGTGTCTGCCACAATGCCGGGAGGGGAAACTGAGGCACAGCACAGCGCCGGCCCCACGAACCCCCTGCCCCGGCCCA
>VZTJ01002611.1:63323-77119 GCA_013397795.1 Orthonyx spaldingii | reverse complement strand
GCCCTGTCCCCCCTCCACCCCGCTGTGCCCCCCAGGGAGGAGGTTCCCTGTCACCAGAGCTGTCACACAGCCGTCTCCAGGGATGCCGCTGTTCTGGCTGGGGACACAAGGGTCGCCAGGGGATGTGGAGGTGCCCCAAACCGGAAATTTCCGTGGGCACAACCCCTGCCTGTCGCTGGTGACACCGGGGGACACGGGGCTGGCTGGGGGCAGGGAGCTCTGGGGATTAAAGAAGGATGTGGCAGCTGTCCCAGTCCCACCAGTATGGTCCCTGTGGCTCTGGGTCTCCCCAGGCTGCACCCACAGGGACACAGCTGTTGGTGGCCCAGTGCCGGTGGCCGTGATCCGCGGGGTGTCCCCGTCCCACGGCAGGCAGGAGCCTTTCCCGGCCATCGGCTGCCATCTACTGCCAGCGGCGAGGCCAGTCCTGTCCCTGTCCCTGCCCCTGTCCCTGTCCCTGCAGCAGAGTCCCAGGGACACCCCTGTCCCCCAGCTCCACCCCAGCTGCCTCTCGTGGCACCCACCCTGCTGCCACCACCTGTCGCTCATGTCCCCATGTCCCCAGAACACCCCACCCCTTCCCGGGCCGTGCCCAAGCCCCATCCATGCCCCCGTTTGTGGCCATTCCGCTGTGACCGGGAGGGACAGGGCCGGCGGTGGCCCCGTGCCCACCCTGGATCCAGCCCCCCGCGCTTCCCGGCAGTGCCGTGCCCTGGCACAAAGGTCCCTCCCGGCCGTGCCACGGCTCTGGCTCCGCACAAAGCCCTTTTCAGCCGCTGGGGAAAGCCCCTGGCACCCAGTCCCGGCCCCCACCACCCCCTGTCAGCTGCCACCAGGGCCAAAAGGCCCCCCAAACTCAGTGCATGTGTGGCCAGTGACACGGCCATGCACACTCAGCTGTGTGGGGTAAAATCCTGCCCGAATTTGGGATGGGGACCTGGGCTCCAGGGCCACCAGCCAGTGCTTCCACAGACCCATTGGGATGGGAAGGACTTAGGAGGCTCCAGCCACTTAATTAACAGCCGGCCTTAATTAGTAGCCTGCCTTCATGGCCAGGCTGGTGCTGAGCTGTTGGTGCCAGGGCTAACCCCGAGGGGATGTGGCACAGGGACGATGGAGGGGTGCACAGGCGTGTGTCTGTGTGTCCATGTGTGTGTGTGTGCCTGGGCGTGCTCTGTGCCTCCCTCGTGTAAAACCCTCTCTGTATTTCCCTCTCTGACCTGCCCGTGTGTAGATCTCTCTCTGCAGATCTCTCTACCCCTGTGGAGATCTCCGTGTGGAGATCTCACAAACACTCCGTGTGTGGCTCTCTCACCCAGCACCCCCCGTGCCCCACGGCGTCGCACCCAGCCTCGCACCCAGCTCCCACCCACGGGGTGCCCGTGGCCACCGCTCTGTCCCCGCCCTGGCGCGTTCCCCGCGCCCTGCAGTGCCCGGTGGCGGGGCCAGGGGCTGGGTGCCAGGGCTGGGTGCCAGGGCACAGCCACCCCGCCGGGCGCCGCAGCCTGGCGCCGTGCCGGCCCGCTGGCTCCCGGCAGCCGAGCTCCATAAAAACCCCGAGCCGGGCACAGCGCGCCCGTCCCTCCGGCATGGAGAGCCGGCGCCTCTCCTCCTACGGCCGCCGCTTCGGCCCCTCCATCCCCGCGTTCCGGGTGCTCCCTGGCAGCCCCGCGGGCCGGCTCCGGGCGCCCCGCAGCCCCCAGCTGGGTCCCCGCGTGGGTCCCCGCGTGGGCTCGGGCAGGATGGACTTCTCGCTGGCCGCGGCGCTCAACTCGGAGTTCCGGGAGACGCGCACCAACGAGAAGGTGGAGATGATGGAGCTCAACGACCGATTCGCCAGCTACATCGAGAAGGTGCGGCTGCTGGAGCAGCAGAACAAGGTGCTGGTGGTGGAGCTGAACCAGGCGCGGCTCCGGGAGCCCCCGCGCGCCGCCGACGTCTGCCAGGACGAGCTGCGGGAGCTGCGGCGCCGCCTCGAGCAGCTGGGCACCGCCAAGGCCCGGCTGGAGATGGAGAGGGACAACCTGGCCGAGGACCTGGGCAGCCTCCAGCAGAAGTAAGGCACTGTCCGGCTTGGGGCAGCCCTGGGCACCAGGGGGGCCTGCTTGGGATGGGTGTCAGGGTGACTGCCAGGAGCTGGGTGGCCACTGGAACCGAAGTGGCAGCAGGGACCAGGATGGTGATCAGGGTTTTTATGGTGATGGGAACCATGGTGGTGTCAAGGAAAGGACCAGGATGGCCCCTGGGACCAGAATAAAGTCCAGGGTGTACTCAGGGGTCAGAGTGGCCACTGAGACAGGAGCAGGGTAGCCCTGGGGACTGGGGACTGGTGTGCACCGGGACTGGGATGGGAATAGGGGTGACCCCTGGAATGGTGAGGGGTGTGCAGGGTGGGCACACGAGCTGAGCTGGGTTTGGGTGACTGCTGGTGCTTTGGGACCGTGTCAGCCCAGGGAGGGTCTGTCTGTGGTCTGAGTGACCAGCCACGGTGCCGGACGTGTGACTGTGCCTCTGCCCCGGCACAGGCTGCAGGACGAGGTGACCCTGAGGCTGGAGGCCGAGAGCAGCCTGGCTGCCTACAGGCAGGTGAGGGCAGGGGCCAGATCCTGCACCCCCTATCCTGCACCCCGGGGACTCAGCTCCCAGCTTGGCCTCCCTTGGGAACGGGCAGGGATGGGGTAGGGAATGACAGGGATGGACAGGGATGTAGCAGGGACAGGTAGGGATGGACAGGGATGCAGCAAGGACAGGTAGGGATGGACAGGGATGTAGCAGGCACAGGTAGGGATAGACAGGGATGCAGCAGGGATGCAGCAGGAGTGGGAACTGAGGGACTGGTATGTGTTACAGTGGGCAGCTTTGGGACAGGAATGGAGCAGGGATGAATGGGGAGGGCAGGGATGGACAGACATGGAGCATGGATGGGCAGGAATGGCAGGGGCAGGCAGTGAGGGACTGGGATGTGCTGTGATGGGCAGAGAGAGGCAGGGCTGGGTGGGAGCAGGAGGGAATGGACATGACCAGGCAGCTCAGGGCAGAGGAGACCAGGGTGGCCACCCTGGGACAGTCCCTCCTGTCCCCCCACGGTGACAGGACGTGGACAATGCTGCCTTGGCTCGCCTGGACCTGGAGCGGCGCGTGGGGACCCTGCAGGACGAGATCGCCTTCCTCCGCAAGGTCCACGAGGAGGTAACCCCGCTCTGGGCTGGGGCTCCCGGGGCTCGGGGGGCTGCCCTGACCCCGCTGTCCCCACAGGAGCTGCGGGAGCTGCAGGAGCAGCTGGCCCGGCAGCGGGTGTCCATCGAGGTGGACGCCAGCAAGCCGGACCTGACGGCCGCGCTGCGCGACATCCGCAGCCAGTACGAGGCCGTGGCCGCCAGCAACGTCCAGGAGACCGAGGAGTGGTACAAGTCCAAGGTGCAGTGGGAGCTGGTTTCCCCGCGGATGGGTGGCCTGGCTGTCCCCTCCCAGGGTGTCACCATCTCGGGGCTGTAGATCACCCAGGGCTGGGTGGTTCTCGGTGGTGTGCGGGGTTTGGGAGCTCTGCTGTCCCCACTGTGCCAGGGAGTTTTCTCCTTCCTGGGGCCATGTCCCCACTGTGGAGCAGAGCAGGGTTGTGTCCCCACACCCTGTGCCACCAGAACACACCCCTGCCCTGTGGTCCCCTCCCATGGCACACATCCCCTGTCCCAGTTCGCAGACCTGACGGACGCGGCCGCCCGGCACGCCGAGGCCTTGAGGGCGGCCAAGCAGGAGGCCAACGAGTACCGGCGCCAGCTCCAGGCCCTCACCTGCGACCTGGAGGCTCTGCGGGGCTCGGTAGGTGACAGCTGTGGGGTGCAGGAGCAGGGACACAGCCTCAGGGAGCTGCCACCACCCAATGCCAGGGGAACGGCTGGTTCCCGAGGGTGGGAGATGGATGGGCAGTGGAGAGAGCCCCCAGCTCCTGGGAGAAGGTGGCCATGGAGGGTGTCGTGGCCATGGAGGTGTCACAGCCCCCGTGCCCCCCAGAACGAGTCCCTGCAGAGGCAGCTGCGGGAGCTGGAGGAGCACTACACCCTGGAGACGGCCGGGTACCAGGACACGGTGCTGCGGCTGCAGGAGGACACCCGCAGCCTCAAGGAGGAGATGGCCCAGCACCTGCAGGACTACCAGGACCTGCTCAACGTCAAGCTGGCCCTGGACATGGAGATCGCCACGTACCGCAAGCTGCTGGAGGGCGAGGAGAGCAGGTGACGGCTCCGTCCTGCCCCTCACCCGGCCCAGCCGTGCCCCAAACCAGGCCCAAGCCCTCGTGGTCCCTCTGGGGTGTCCGGCTGGGTTGGGGACCGTCCTCCAGCCCTGCTGCCACAGCCCCAGGCAGGTGGAGCTGGGGGGCAGCAGGACCTCGTGCTCTTCCCAATGGTCCCGTTGCCCCCCCAGGATCTCCATCCCTGTGCAGAACTTCTCCAGCCTGCAGATCCGAGGTGAGGCCTGTGGGGACGGGAGCGGGATGGTGGCACAAACAGGGATGGCCTCTGGGGGCTTTGTGGCAGGAGATGCCACCTCAGCCATCCCTGCCCCGTTCAGAGGGATCGGGAGGTTTTTCCCTGAATCTCAGGGAACCAGGACTCCTGGGTTCTGCCAGGGCGGGGGGAGGAGGGTGCCAGGGCCATGTCCTCAAGGCTGAACATGTCCCCAAGGCCAATGATGTCCCCAAGACTGATCACATCATCCTGTCCTCAATGACAGCCACATCCCCAAGGCCAACTGTGTTCTTCAGTGACAACTGTGTCCCCAAGGACAACCCTGTCCCCAATCACATCCCAAAGCCAGCCATGTCCCCATGGTCAACAACATCTCCAAGGCCAGAAATGTCCCCAACTGTCCCCACAGCCCAACTGTGTCCCCAGGACTCATCAGGTCCCACAGCCTGCCACATCTCCAAGACCAACCATGTCCCTGAGGCCAACTCTGTCCCTGAGGCTGGTTGTGTCCCCAGGGCTGCTGTCTCTCATGGTTCAGGGGTTTCCAGCCCAATCCATTTGCTTTGGGCTTCTCCTCTCGAGTGTGGCTGGAAGGGCCATTCCCTGGGCGGGGTGTCACTGCCTTGTCCTGCCCATGTCCCCCAGAGACCAGCCTGGACACTAAATCCGTGTCAGAAGCCCACGTGAAGAGGAGCATCGTGGTCAAAACTGTGGAGACCCGAGACGGAGAGGTGGGAAATCCTCCTGTGTGTCACCTACACTCCACCCCCACCTCCCCACAGGGTGTCCCCAAGGACTGGCACGTGGGGCCACCACCCCCGAGCCCCACGAGCAGCCCAGGCAGGGTGCCAGTGATCCCTGAGCGTTTGGCATGAACGGGCTCCGGGTCATGGTGGAGCTGAGGCCGGCAGCTCATAGAGAAAACTGACCTGTCCCTATCCCTGTCCTTGTCGCCGAGCTCGTTCAGAGCCAGGCAGGCTCAGGCGGTGGCAGAGCCCATCCCGGGCTCACAGTCCCTCTGCCTCCGCCTCCAGGTGCTCAAGGAGTCCAAGCAGGAGCACAAGGAGGGGCCGTAGGGCGGGGGAGCCGCAGCAGCCGCAGCTCCGAGAGCCCCGGGCCGGGCACGGGGCAGGGGAGGGAGCGGTGGCGCTTGGCGGGGACATCTCCCTCCGTGCACCCCCCGCCTCTCCCACGTCCCCCCGTGCCCAGCGCCCGGTGCTACCCCCGTGAGGACCAGCAGGGCACCCGCCGGACCGGGCAGCACCCGGAGGAGTCCAGAGGAGCCGAGCTCCCCGCAGGGACGCTGCCGCATTCCCACAGCACGGGATGGTTTGGGTTTTTTTTTTTGTTTGGGAGCCGTTCCTGCCTCATCCTGGGTCTCCAGGGGATGAGTCTGTCCTGTTTCCATCTCCGTGCACCGTCAGACGACGGGATGGTGCCAAGAGCATCTCCCTGCATCCCCTCTCTGGCCTGGGAGACCTCCCTGGATCTGCCCAGTGCACCCAGACCCTGAGCACCCTCGGGTGGGGGGGATGCAGGTGCAGGGTACCGGCTGGAGAGGGACATTTCCCTGTCACCAAGCGCTGGGTGAGCTCAGCTGGGAGGCAGGGGCAGGAGGACAGGGAGGATGGAGAAGCAGGATGCCCTTGGGATGGTGTCAGGGGATGACACAATGAGGATCAGAAGGAGTTCCTGAGGGTGCTGGGGTGTCCGGGCTGGGTTGCGGGGACACACAGTGGCCTCAAGGGCTTCTCCTGCCAGACAGAGCTATGGGGCTGTCCTGACCCCACTGGGTGACTGCCACCAAGGTGTCCCCAACGTTGGTGGGAAAAAAACAGACCTGAGGGTTTTTCTTGGTGAGGGGTGACCCACGGCCCTGTGGCTGGGGAGTCCCATGCAGGTGACGGTGGAGAGGAGAGGGGTGCAGAGGAGGAGGAGGAAGGTGTCAGGGCACTGTGAGGGTCTCACAGCACAGCCCAGCAGTGACAGGGGAGTCTCGTCCCTCGGGGGTCACACTGGCAGCCAGGGGCTCTGGGGACTGGGGCTGCCCCAGTCACTCCCTGCCCCACACAGAGCCTGAGCCCACCCCCTCCATGGGCACTCAGGATGGGATTGAAAGCATCCCTTGTCCCTGGGCTGCACGTGGCCCTGTCCCCCACTGGTCCTGCCCCAGACCAGCACACGCCCAGAGCCACTGCCCAGCCCGGTGCTCGCCCCCAGCCCCGTCCCCACCTTTGCTGCGGCCACTGACCACGAGCAGGACCTGCCTGATGCCACCTGGCACAGGAACAATGACCCAGCAGCACTTCCCGTGCCCTGCCAGCCCTCGGGATGAGCACACAGCTGCCCTGGGGTGCCATCCCCTCGTCCCCTCTGTCCCTGGCCCCCGGGTCAGGTGCTGAGCAGATTTGCTCTGATCCCAGAAACGCAGCCCCCAGTCCCAGAACTGCCTTTCCCAGGGCAGGAGGTGTTGTGGGAGGCCTGAGTGGTGCCCCGAGTGGGAATGCAGGGGGATGGGGATGGGAATGGTGCTGGGCTGGGACACCACGAGCAGCCTCCCTTGCTACTGAATTTCTGCACTAACGCCGCCGCAGCTCGGGGTGAGAATAAAGCTAATGAACACACTGAGCATGCCTGCATCCACCTCCCTGCAGCCAGCGCCGTGGGATTTGGGGATTTGGGGCAGTGGGGACAGTTGGGGACTGCTGGAGGGCAAGGAGAGCAGGTGACGACTCCATCCTGCCCCTCACCCCAGCCCAGCCATGCCCCAAGCCAAGCCCAAGCGCCACGGTCCCTCTGGGGTGTCCTGCTGGGCTGGGGACCGTCCTCCAGCCCTGCTGCCACAGCCCCAGGCAGGTGGAGCTGGGGGGCAGCAGTGGGGAGAGCAAACACGGCCATCATCATCATCGTCATCATCGTCATCATCACCATCCTCGCCCATGTGAGCACTCAGTCAGGGTCTGTGGGGAGCAAACATGGGCTTCATCATCGTCATCATTATCATCATCTTCATCCTCACCCATATGGGCATCCAGGCAGGATCCACAAGGAGAAAACATGGGCATCATCATCATCATCATCATCATCACCATCACCATCATCCTCCCCCATGTGGGCACTCAGCCTGGGTCTGTGGGGAGCAAACATGGCCTTCATCATCATCATCATCATCATGGGATGATGGGAGCCCAAACCAACGCTGATGTTGCAGGGGGATGTGTTCAGGGCTGAGCCCCAAGGCAGGGACACGCTCCAGGGGCCAACAACACCCACGAGGGACTGACCAGAGGGGAGGGGGTGCAGGGATAACCCCCGAGCCGGCAGCAGGCTGGGAGAGATCCCCTTCCCAGGGTGGGAATCAGGGATCAGCTCGGGGTTCTCCACCCTCAAACCCAGCTCCTTCCCCACACAGTCCCAGGCTGCAGCTCTTGGGGCTGAGGGTGGATTTGAGATCCTGCACGGTTCAAGTGCCAGAGCATCACTGGGACCCTCAGCGCCCTCCTGGACAGAGGGATTTTTGCTGAAATCCTCAAGCCACATCCTCAGAAAAAGGGGATGAGCCTGGAGGGCACATCCTGCTCCGTGCTGAGGATAAAGTGTCCACTGAAACCCTGCAGAGATGTCACAGCCTTTGGGGGGTGTTTGAGATAACTTTGTCAGGCACAAACGTTGACTCCCAACTCTGTGCTGAGTCAGGTGAGCTAAAAACATCCCAAACGCAGCCCTTTCTGAAGAAAATTACCAGATTAATTTGGAAAATATTTTTTCCTTCAAAAGTAAAAAAAAATATTTAAATAAAAATTTAAAAAGGTATGGGTTTGCTCCAGCTGAGGAGCTCAAAAGGAACACTGAAGGGTTTGGGACACACAGTTCTCAACAAGGAAAACAAGGCAAAAAAGGGTGAGAAAAGCAAGTATTAATTGGATCAAAATAGTTGGCGGATGTTTTTAGCAGCCTCTTAGAAAAACAGCTGTAATAAATCACTGGTGCAGATCAAGAACTGTGCAGAGTTTGGCCAGAACATCTTGCACCAGCTCCAAGTTTCCTTTTGAAAAGGACTTTATTGAGCTTTAACCCCCATGCCAACCAGTGGCAGAGCCAGGAACAAATCCTGGCGGTGTGCAATCCCACCTGGAGCAAACCCCGGCAGTGTCAAACCCTGCCTGTCCCTCCTGGGCTGTGCCAAGGCAGGGAGTTTCCCACATCATCCCTGCTGTGCCGAGGGGGGCAGAGCGGGGATTTGGCACTGTTTGACTGCTGATGGCCAGAACACAGGAAATTCCCAACGGGAGCAGAGCCGGGGTGAACGAGTGCCCCGGGGGGGTGATGCTCCAGCCTGGATGGGTTCCTGAGCGCCCAACAGCAGCGCCCTGGGCAAGGAGGATGATGATGATGAGGATGATGATGATGAGGATGCCCACATTTGTTCCTCACAGACCCTGACTGAGTGCCCCCACGGGCGAGGATGATGATGGTGACAATGATGACAACGATGGTGACAGTGATGACAATGATGATGATGATGATGATGATGATGATGATGATGCCCATGTTTGCTCCCTGTGGACCCTTGCCTGAGTGCCCACATGGGTGAGGATGCTGATGATGCTGATGATGCTGCTGATGATGATGATCATGATCATGATCATGATGATGATGCCCACGTTTGCTCCCCGCAGACCCTGCCTGGATGCCCACATGGGTGAGGCTGAAGATGATGATGATGATGATGATGATGATGATGATGATGAAGCTCATGTTTTCCCCCCACAGACCCTGCCTGACCCCTCAGCCCTTGGCAGCTCAGGTCACCCCATGAACCAGCTGACCTGGAAAGGGTCCCAGCCCCATCCTCTGTCACCCTTCTCACAACCTCTGCTCTGCTGCATTTCTCCCAACTCTTCCCACCAAACCCCAGGGATTTTGCCTTTCCCAGGAGGTGGGGATGCAGCAGGCTGCTCCCAGCCTTGCAGCATGTCTGCTCCCACCAGAGCTGTGACTGCTGTGCCGGGGCTGTTCTGGCATCAAACTCCTCCATCCCGGGAGATCTTGGGCAACTCCAGGATCTTCTTTTGTTGCAGTCTCCAGCCCTCAGCTGTCCCAGGTGTGCAAAGGCAGGAGGAATGGCAGCACAGCAGAGTGCAGGGACACACGTGTCCCCTTGAGTGGTGCCACAAAGCCCAACATTCCCATGCCAGGCCTTGGGGATGAACCTGGATCCTGCCTTCAGGTGGTTTCTCAGGGCAGGTGGGAGGAGGTGGCTCCACTCTGCCAGGGTGACTCTGCTGTTTGCTGTGCTGGGTTTGGGAACAAAACCGACCTGACAGTTGTCACTGTCACCAATTCCATCTCCTAAATCCCCTCAGTGACGATGGACAGGGGTGGAAGAGGGAAGAGACTCTCTGGGTTTGGGTTTCTTCTTCAAAACCACCACCCAATGGTTCCTTTCCCTCGGTTTTCTCTTTATCCAAGAGACTGTCCCACACCCATCCGTGAGGACACCCTGCTCAGAGATCACAGCATCACAGCCTGCGAGCTAAACTTTATTTGTGCAGAACTTGTGCTCTGGTGATGCCAAAGTCAAGATCTGAGTTTTTTCTGAGTCTATTTCTGCTCAGTCGTGGTGCTTCTGCTCCCTCAACTGACCTGGTAACACTTCATCAGCTCCACCACTGTCCTCTCCTCCTCGGCTTCCTTTTCCAAGTGGGTCTCCATGGGATGGACTCCCCTCTGTGCCTCTCTGCTGGGCTGGCCAGCAGCCTGACAATCCCTGCTCTGCAGCTTCCTGAACAAATCCTGGCTGCTCTCCCTCTCCGAGGGGCTCAGGAGAGCCACGTTCAGCCCGAAGCGCTTGGTGCCCGCCAGGCTCTGCAGGATCTGGAGGACGGCAGCTCTGTCCCCAGGGCGGATGTTCTCTGCCAGCACTTCCAGGAATTCCCCCAGGAGGCCAAAGCCCACATCAGCCTGGAAGATCCTGCCCAAGGCCTCCCCTCCAAGCTCCAGCAAAAACTGGTATTTCTCTGTCCCACTTTTCAGGCACCTGCGCCAATCTCTCTGAAACTCCGCAGCGGTTCTGGGCAGCTGATCCAGCTCCTGAAGGAGAAAGGAGTCACTCAGTTCCTTTTGTTTTGTTCCCATTTGAAGACTTTGATCCCCTCAGCCCCATCAGCCCATGGAGAGCCGAGATGTTTTTACCAGGGGCTTTGGCAGCACAAGGAGCAGCTGAGGGGGAAAATGGGAAGGAAATGCCAGATGCCTTGAGCCCTGAGAAACCAGGGAACTCCAGGGGGAAAAGGGAAGTGTGGGTGAGATGTGACACCCCGTGTGAACACAGATGTCAGAGTCAGACCCTCTGCCCAGCCTGGATCCATCAGCTCTGCCTGGGAAGGGATCTCACGGAGATGGGGGCAGGGAACACTCTGAGCACTGAGAGGCAAATCCAGGGAGTGGCAGAGAACAGGTGGGAGTTGCAAACCCCAGAAAAGGTGCAGGTGGCCGGTCTGGTACCAGCCAGCACTGGTGGGTCTGTGGCAGAGCAGAGGCTGAGAGCTGAGCTGCAAGTGGCATTCCCAGATAAAGGAAATCCCATTTTATACCAGCTGTAATTAACTGCTGAGCTCATCCCCGCTGGGTCACCAATGCACAGGCTGAAGGAGGAGGCAAATGTGCAGCTTCTCTACAGCCAGGGAACAGCAAAGTGACATCAGCTGGGGCTGAGCACAGGGGGAAAGCTCCGGAGATCTGAGCTTGGTGCTGATGGGACTGGGAGCAGGATTTGCCTGGGGAGATCATCGCTCAGTGCAAGGAAACACAACGCTACCCAGGAGAGTTGCAAAAGATCTTATAATAAACACAGGTCAATGAAATCCAGCATCATAAACAATCCACGGGGTTGTTTATAAGGCAATCCATGGAACTGCCTTATCCTGGGAAACATCCATGGGAAACATCCCGTGACCAGGACACTCCAGCTTGGCCAGAGCCCACGGCGGGGGCAGGACAGAGGTGACTCCAACCACAAAGGACCTGGACAGAAAATGTCCTGTCCCTGCTTCTCACCACTGAGGGACTCAGTGAGCTCGTCAGGCAGCAGCATTAACCCAACCCAGCCCTCTTCCAAGATCATTAAACCACGGGCAAAGCCCTGGCTGCGCTCAGGGAGTCTCTGCAGCCGGAGGCTGCTCCAGGGAGGACCCTGGTGCACAGCCCTGGCTCTGGGTCCCAGGCTGCAGCTGCTGGGAGCTGGGAGCTGCTCCCAGCAGGAGGAACAGCTCCCACAGTCTGTTCCTGGCCACCATGGGAGGCACTGGGAGCTCTGGGTCCAGGGTGTGCAGCCAGGCCTCCATTCCCACAGGGATGGAGCAGACTCTTCCTGAAGGGGCCCAGCCTGACCCTGTGCTGATCCAAACCCCAACATTCCAGGGGCCCAGAGTGAGTCCTGAGTAACTCTTGCACTCCAGTTTAACACCCAGATGATTCCTGAGTCATTCCCAGCTGTGGATGAAGCCCTGGCAGCCCCTCCCTCACCTGTGGGATCTCCACAGCGCGGGTGGGCGCCGCCTCGGCCGGGGCTGCACAGGGGTTCCACAGCACATTCCTCCTCTGTCCCAGCCTGTCCTTCTTCTCCAGAGGCTTCAGGTGTGAGGCCAGCACAATCTCCCTGCAGGGACAGGGACAGGAGGGACAGGGGGCAAGAGAAAACACTTTGAGGCTTCAAGCCTTCTTGTTCTCTGAGGCAGTTTCTGACTTTGGGCTGTAAGGATCATCCAGAGGGGCTGGACAGGCTGGAGGAGCAGGGCCTTACCAAGGATAAACCATCTTAAAATCCCCCAGGAATCCCATTATAGGGACTGGCAAGATGTTTGGGGGAGAAGCCACCTGAAAGTGTTTTCCTGGCTCTCAGGGATCAGGTGGCACAGGTGAAGGAGACAGGAATCCATTAATGGAATTTGATCTGGCCCCAGAATGTTCCCTAAGTGTAGTCAAAGTCCTGGATCTACCTCTGGATCCTGGATGTCAATGGACAGGGAGTCCACAGATGGATCTGTAGGGGATCCAGGGCTTGGGAGGGCATTTGGAGTCCCAGACAGATCTGCAGATGGACCCCGGGCGTTGGTGAACACTGGGAATGCCCAGATGGATCCACAGGGAATCCAGGAGTTTGGAGGGCACTGGGAGTGCCTAACACTGTCCCCCCCTGGATCCCAACCTGCTCACAACCCCCTGGACAAAGCAGTGACAGGGCTGGGAGCAGGAACAGAGCAAAGGGGACACGTCACCCTCTCCTCCTGCGCTCCCAGCATGGCCGGGGGTGTGTGGGGAGCGACAGGGGGTGGGGGTGGGAATGGGAAGAGGTGGCCGTGTCCTGGAGAACGGACACCGTCCTGGAGCAAGGGCAGTGTTCTGGGGAGGGGGCAGTGCCATCCCACCGCTGGCCACAGCCGGGCCACCACAGGGACCGGCCACGGAGCGGGCACAGACCTCAGCCCACACGGGGCCACCTGAGCAGTTTTGGGGCAAATCTCAACCGCGGCCGAGTGTCCGCGCCTGCGGGCTCTGTGCTCGGAGCCGGGGCTGTTCCCGGGATGCCGAGGCCGTTCCCGGGATGCCGAGGCCGCTGCCCCTCGGGTGCCCCGCGAGCAGCGCTCGGCCCATCAGCTCCAGCCCCTCCCGGGGCAGCTCCGAGCTCAGACCCCGAGGGCTCCCGGAGCCCCAGACGCGTTCCCGGCTCCCCCCGGGCCGGTCCCCGAGCCCCGGACCTGAACTGGCCGTAGTCGGGCACGCCCTGGCGCAGCGCCCGCAGCTTGGCCTCGCCCTCCCGCTGCCGCCGCTCGTCCTCGGCCAGCGCCGCCCGCAGCTCCCGCTCCAGCGCCGGCAGCGCCCGGGCCGGGTCCATCCCCGGCACCTGCGGGACACGGGGCTGGTCTGGGGACACGGGGACCCCGCCTGTCGCGACAGCCCTGCCGGGGATGGCTTCGATGACCCCACTCGTGTCACAATACCCCTGCCAGGACTGGCCCCGAGAACCCCGATCTTATCGTGACAGGTCTGCCTTACACACTCCCACTGTGACAACCTAAAGGCCACGCACGTGGATGGCAACTGGGAACCTCTCCCCTATCGCGAAGCGTCCCCAGGCCCCGGGGCCCCTTGCTCTGTCGCGACAGCCCCGTTGACGAACACCTCCGCCCTGGGGCCGCTCTCTCTGTCGCGACAGTCCCCCTGAGGCACACGTCCGGCCCCAGGGCCGCTCTCTCTATCGCGACAGTCCCGACCCCGCCCCGGCCGCGCGGCCTCCACCAGAGCGCCGCGGCCCTGCGAGGTCCCCGG
>VZTJ01002611.1:14831-63216 GCA_013397795.1 Orthonyx spaldingii | reverse complement strand
CGCGGGCCTTCGGCAGCGGCGGCGCCAGCGAGAGCAGCGGCGGGAGCGGAGCCGGGACGGGTGAGGGAGAGCGGGGCCGGGGCCGGGGTCTGTGGCCGGGGCCGGGCCGGGGCTTCGGACAGGGCCGGGGTCTGTGGCCGTGGCCGGGGCCTGGGGGCTGGGGTAGGGCCGGGCCGGGCCCCGAGGGGGTTCGGTCGGCGGCTCCGGGTCTCTGCGCCCCCACCGATCCTCTTCCCGCCCCCCAGCATGGACACCGACCTGTACGACGAGTTTGGCAACTACATCGGGCCCGAGTTGGACTCGGACGATGACGACGACGAGCTGGGCCGAGAGTCCAAGGACCTGGACGAGGTGAGTGGGGTGGAGGGGAGGAGGGGCAGCGACCCCCGGGGCCGGCCGTCCGGACCCGGAGCGGGGACGGCCCCGCGGCTGCTCCTGCCCCGGGCGGAGTCTGGTGGGACTGGTCAGTGCTGGGGTCTGAGTCCCGAGGGTCGGAGTGGGTTTGGTGTTTAAAGAATTTACAAGATCTGGGGTAAAGGGAAAGGCAAAATTCCTGCTGGAATGGCGGTGGGAACCGGGAGCTCCCGCGGCTCGGGCTGTGTTAGGCTGGTTTTGGTGTCAGTCCCACGGAGGGTCCGTGTCCCTTCGGGAGCCCCTCAGGAGAGAGCTAAGGCTGCAGCAGGGAGCTGGAACCTCGCAGGGGAGGCAGAGCAAGAGCCCACGGACAGGAGGGGGGCGGGAGGAGCAGAGGGGGAAACAAGGGAGCCCCTTCCCATCTCCTGCTGCTGTGTGCGGGCTGGGGGTTGTGTTACTTGGTGTGTGGTTGTTGGGTTGTGCTGTGCTGTGTGTGGTTGCTGTGTGAGTGTGGTTGTGCTGTGCTGTGTGTGGTTGCTGTGCTCTGCTGTGTGTGGTTGTTTTGTGTGCGAGTTGCTGCCTGTGCCGTGTCCCTGCAGGCCCAGGGGCTGTTCCCGATCCAGGTGCTGTGGGCAGAGCCGTGCTGCCCATCCAGGAGCTGCTCCCAGGGCACCTCTGGGGGTGCTGGGGCTGCACTGGGGGTCCCTCACTCGGGGGTGAGCCCAGGCCTGTCCCCTCGGGTGACCCCACAGCAGCTGAGGGTGAGCCTTGGTTGCAGCTGGAGGACGATGACGATGACGATGACATGGGGGAGCACGACGAGGAGCACCCCGGCATGGAGGTGGTGCTGCACGAGGACAAGAAGTATTACCCCACGGCAGAGGAGGTCTATGGGCCTGAGGTGGAGACCATCGTGCAGGAGGAGGACACACAGCCACTCACTGGTGAGTGGGGAGGGAGCTGTGAGAGGACGTGGAGGGAGGAGAAGGCTCTTAATGGGTCCTTGCAAAGGGGAAATAATATTCCCTCCCATCTTGCCCCTTTGGAGCCCCCTCATAGCCTCAGGAACTCTGCCTGGTGTGTGCAGATTTGGGCACTTGTGATTTCTGCAAATCCAAACAAACGTGTCTTTGGAAGAACAGGAATCAGCAAAGGCTGGAAAGCTATTTAAGGATAAAGCAAATGCATTTAAGTTATCTCCTTTGATTGCTGTATGCTGGAATGGTTCAGCTGGAAGGGCCCTGCAGTGACCATCTCATGCAGCTTTGACAGACAGCTGAGAGAATCTGTCAGTGGAAACTGAAGGGTTGTCGGCAAAACTCCCCATTCCTGGGGCCATTCCTGACCCTGGGGGCTCTGGGAACAGTTTGTTGTTCTTTCTCTTGTTTCAGAGCCCATTATTAAACCTGTGAAAACCAAGAAGTTCTCCCTGATGGAGCAGACGCTGCCGGTCACTGTCTACGAGATGGAGTGAGTGTGGGGCTGGGGGAGGCAGATCTGGGGGCTCTGGCTTGGTGTCTCACTGACCCCAGCACAGGCCTGAGAGCAGCCAGTTGCCAGGTTCTGAACCCAAAACAAGAGGAAGTGCAGGAGAAACCATTTCACAGACGTTTTCCCTCCCCACCAGCAGCACAGGGCAGGGTCGGACACAAAAGGGGAATCTCACCTCAAGGGCTGAGATAAAACTCCATAGCAACAGCTTGTGGCTCAGGAAACGTTCTTGGAATGGTTTGGATTGCAAGGGGCCTTAAAGCCCATCCAGTGCCACCCCTGCCATGTCAGGGACACCTCCCACTGTCCCAGGGTGCTCCAAGCCCGTCCAGCCTGGCCTTGGACACTTCCAGGGATCCAGGGGCAGCCACAGCTTCTCTGGGCACCCTGTTAAATATTCACATGGTCAGTGTGTAGCACACATCATATTGGGGCATTTTGGGTTGATCCCAGTCTCAGATTAGGTCCCATCTATTCCAGTTTCCTTTGGGAATTTTTATGCTGCTGGGTGAGTGCAGAGTGCTGTGCAGCCAACAGGACACTGCAGCGCTGCTGGGTGGGTCTGTTGGTTGTGTCCCAAAGCAGCTTCTTGGACACCAGGGCTGGGAGAAAACCTCCAGGAAAAATTGCCAAATGCATTTAAAATTGGAGATGTAATATCTCACAGGAGTTTTCTGTGGAATAAAAACCTTCATTTGCTTTTTCTGTTAAAAGTCTGATGTTGGCAGCCGCTGTGGTGGGCGGAGGGTCCCTGTCCCCGTGTGTGCAGTGTGTGTGTGTTGTCTCTCTTTGGCATGAGCAGATGGAGCTGTGGGAGTCTCCTTGGGCTCATCTCTCCACTCACCACTTCCTGGCCAGCCAGGGCTTTTCCCAGTTTTAAATGTTCATCTGCAGGTGTGGAGCCCAGAGCCAGGTGTGGCTGAGCAGCAGCTCCCTGGTGGGGAGCAGTCCCTCTGCCTGGCACGCAGCAGCCTCGTGTTTTCCAGAGGGAACAGGATGTTCCTGGAGCTGGGGCTCAGTCAGGGCTCCCTCAGCTCCTGGGGGGTTCAACAGAGCACAGCAGAGCCCAGGAGCTGCTGGGGCTGGTTTTTCTCAGCCCTTGCTGTGGCTCAGTCACTGACCTGGGCTCTGCATTATCCAGCACTTCCCTGATCCCTGCATGCTCTGCTCATTTCATTTGTAATTAATTCCTTTTCCTCCTGTTTGTTGATATAAGTGGTTAGGATGGGGCCAAGAGAAATTCCTTGTGGGATGTAGCCAGAAACCTGCAAGCTTGGTATTGATTTCCCATTTAGCCTTATTTTCAGACCAATTAGGAAGGTTTTAATCGGGGTTAGTATTGATTACTGTGTTTTTTAGCTCTTAATCAAAATGTTTTACATTAAGAAGTCTATTGCATCAGTGAAAATTTAATCTGTTTAAAAAGGAGATTATTTGCCAGCACTTATTCTCTGCAGGCCTGTGGCAGTGGCTGCATGTTTTATAGCCTCCCATTATTTTTTAGGAGTGGTAATTTAGGATCTCAATTATCTTTTGGCCAGCATCCATCCAGAAGTGACCAGCTCATCATTACCCACCACAGCTGCTGATTTGAAAAAGACTTAATTCCTTGAGTCCCTGGAATGTCACTGTTTTAAGACTTGAAAATCGAAATTAATAGTCTGTGGAGCCCCTGGCTGCTTTCAGAGCTCCATGGGGTGCTTGTTATCCAGCACCATGATTTACCTGACTGCCTGCCATGGTTTGAGTGGAAGTGCTTCATCATCTGAGTGCATGGATGTGGCTTTTGCTCCAGTACTGACTAGAAGAGAAGAAAAATATTCAATAATATTCCATTGCTGGCAGCTTTACCAGCTCCGTATCCTCCCACCCACTGCCATCTGTCTGGGACTCCAACTCTCTTGTCCTCCCCATCTGGAAAGTGGGATTCTTCCTCCGCAGGGCATTGGCAGGATAAAAGTTTGGCAAGGATTCAGGGGGCACCTTGGATAGAAAGTGGAGCTGAAGCGGCTCCTGCTTTTCTTAGACACAGCAGAAGCCTTCCCAACAGCCTTTTGTGTTTTGTTCCTGCAGTTTCCTGGCAGATCTGATGGACAACTCGGAGCTGATCCGGAACGTGACTCTGTGTGGGCACCTTCACCACGGCAAGGTGCTGTGAATGTCCGAAGCACAGGGCTGGTGATGGTGACCTGTCTGCTTTGCCATCCCTCCTGGCCCCTGGTTCTCTGCAGCAGCAGCTGCTGCTCCTCCTGCTCATGCACTTATTTATAGAATCCAAGGATGGGCTGGGTTGGAAGGACCTCAAAGCTCATCCAGTGCCACCTCCCTCTACCGTGGGCAGGGACACCTTCCACTGTCCCAGGCTGCTCCAAGCCCCGTCCAGCCTGGCCTTGGACACTGCCAGGGATCCAGAGGCAGCCACAGCTTGTCTGGGCACCCTGTGCCAGGGCCTCCTCACCCTCACAGGGAGGAATGTCTTCCCAAGATCCCATCTAACCCTGCCCTCCTCCAGCTTTAGGCCATTCCCCCTTGTCCTGGCACTACATTTCCTTGTGAAATGTGTGGATTTTTTTGTAGGTTGTATTTATAGGTTTTGCAATAACCTGCTCAGCGTGCCTCTGGAGGGATGGGGTTGTGTTTGTGTCTGTCTGAAGGGAGGCACCTCCTCTCTCTGCTCTTTTCCAGACGTGTTTTGTTGACTGCCTGATAGAACAGACGCACCCGGAAATCCGGAAGCGCTACGACCAGGATGTGAGTGAGCTCCTGGGCTGTTCCTGCCCTGGGGAACACGGGGTGGTTTTACCCCCTGGGGTGGGGTGGCTCTGCATGGGGACAAGGTGCCTCAGTGACTGGAATGTAGGATTGGGAAGCCAGAGCTCAGTCCGAATTCTGCTCTTGTCACTTACTTGTCACCTTAGTGATGTGTCAGAGTTACTGTGTCCTGCTTCAGACTGAATATCTGGTACCAAAATGTGAGACTCTGATTTCTGCTTTGCCTTTGCAGCTCTGCTACACTGATATATTGTTCACAGAGCAGGAGGTGAGTGGTCTTGCAGTGATTTTATCCAGTTGTCTCATGCTTTACTCACAGTTATTGTAGGCAGTTTCCTCATCCATTTTAACACCTTTCTGTGCCTTCAACATTTTGGGTATTTTCTTTATCAGTAGAACAGTCTGCTCCTCTTGTTTGCTTCAGGAAGATTCTTGATCCAGCTTCTTTCCCTCATCTCCACGTATGATTTTATAACCTGTGTAATGTTAAATCTGCAGCAGAGTCACCCCAATCTGGGGGTAATTCTTACTTTCTTTGAGAGAAAGAGGAGGAAGGGGTTTGCAGCAGTGGTAGATGAGGGGAAAAAAACTATTAAAAACAAAAAATTCTCCTTGTTTTCCTTAACTCTCACTCCAGGTAGTTGGACATGAGTGGGAATGTTATTTTGTCATGACCAGAACAGTCCTTTGAAGCATTTTTTTTTTTTCTCCTTAATGCTCTACTTTATATTCTGTGATCAAATCTTGTGCTTTGAGGTATAGCTTGGTGTCAGCAGGGGGTGAAAGCACAAACAAACACCCACGTTCTGTCTCAGGTATTGCCTGTGGTACCTCCTCAGCTGAAATCAGGTGTGGAGGGTGCGGTGGTGGCTCACCAGTCTGGCCAGTACTGGATGGGAGAGCTGGGCTGGGTGCTTGAGTGACCTGAGGTTATTACTCTCTTCCAGGATGTCCTGGTTGGATGTTTACTTCTTTCCATCTTTCTGATTTTTCCTTGATCTTCATCTACATCTGTATGTGGTGATCCTTTTGTTTATTTTTTCTTTACCTGCTAATCCTGGTTTCCTGTGTTTCAGAGGGGGGTGGGGATCAAGAGCACCCCAGTGACGATTGTTCTTCCGGACACCAAAGGAAAATCTTTCCTCTTCAACATCATTGACACTCCAGGTGATTGTGCAATCCTGAAAATCCTGCTCTGGGAAGCACTTAGCTTTGTTTAGTACTTTTTATAGCTGTTTCCAGCCCAGTCCTGAGCCTTCAGCTGAGTTCATTCCTGTGAAGTCACTCCCAGCAGTGCTGGCAGTTGGCCCAAAATCACCCAGGATGGTTTGGGGTGAAGGAACCTTAAAGTTCATCCAGTTCCAACCCCCTCCATGGGCAGGGACAAGTCAGGCTCATGTTTGTGATTAGCTGCCCTGACTGAGGGCTGGTGAGGCTGAGGATGTGTTTCACTCAAGCAGCACAGGTAGAATTTCCTTTCCCAGTTATTGCTGTGTGCACGGGGACCCTGCCTTGCTCAAATGCTGTTGCCCCACAGTGAGGCTCAGCCAGTTCCTCAGGCCTCTGACAGGCTCCTGTGGAGGGAATATAATCACAGATCAACTTGTAAGAAACTTTAGGAAAGAGGGTCTTGGGACACATCTGCTGAGCTGCAGGATGAGGGAGGTTAGAGTGCAGGAGGAAGCTGGGGGGATGCATCTGTTGTCTTTGCTGAGAAGAAATCTTCCTCCTTTCCATGAAGTACTTGCACAGAGCTGTGAGAAAAACGGTCACAAATGTGAGGAAAAGTGCCTCTTAAACAAGTTGTGGTGTGCATTCTCAAAAAAACAGCATTAGAGCTGAAGCTAAATCCGCACAGGGAGCTCTGGGAGCCGCTCCCAGGTCCCTGCCTGAGGAGGAACCTTCTCCATTCTGCCTCTCTGGGTCCCAGCAACCAGGGGAACCTGCAGAGCCCCACAGCTTCCCACCCTGTGTGCTGCTGCTGCACCAGGGCTCGCTGTGCTTCTCACTGCCCACCTTTGTGTGGTTTTGAAGGTCACGTGAATTTTTCTGACGAGGTGACCGCCGGCCTTCGCATCTCGGACGGCGTCGTGCTCTTCATCGACGCGGCCGAGGGGGTGAGTGCCACCTTCCCCTGGGCTTGCACCCCTCCCCATGCAGCTTTTGCTCCTGCCTTAGCATGAAGGCCTGGGCTGGGTTCAGCTTGCTGGGGGGAAGGGCTTTTGGAGGACGGTTTGGGAAGCCAGGGTGTTTTCCATGCAAACAGGCAGCCAAGCCTCTGGCTGCTGTGTCCAGGCTGATGTGATGCTGTGGCCTGTAGGCTGATTATCTGACTTGTGTGCATCTCCATCCCCAGGACAGCTAAAACTGAGCAGGTTATTTATATCAGAGATGTCCACAGGGTTGGATTCAAGGAATTTGGTTGGGTTAGCACCTATTTCTGAATTTCAGGAGGATTAGCTGGTTGCTGAGCTGGGACTTTCCTGCAGCCTGGCAGCAGAGCAAGGGTCACTGGTTGCCTCTCACGCCCCAGAGAGCATTTTGTGGAGGCTTTCCTGGGGCTCTGAGCTCGCTGTGCCCCGCAGGTGATGCTGAACACGGAGAGGCTGATCAAGCACGCAGTGCAGGAGAGGCTGGCAGTGACTGTGTGCATCAACAAGATCGACAGACTCATCCTGGAGCTCAAACTGCCCCCCACTGATGCTTATTACAAACTCAGACACATCGTGGATGAGGTTAATGGTCTGATCAGGTGAGGGTGCTTGGGGTGATGCATTATTAGTGCTTGCTGTCCCTGTCCCATGGCTCTCTGTGAGCCCTGCATGTGCCTGAAAACTCATCAGTTTGTGTCTTGATATGTTGGATCATAGAAAATGGGCCAGGAAGAACCACTGGAAGTTCATCTCAGCCAGTACATTGAATTAAGCAGGATTGGCTCTTCCTGGCAAGCCACAGGGGGTTTCATTTCCCCTGCCCCATTTCATTTTTCCTCTATTAAAAAGTAGGGAAAGTGGACATGTGACCAGAGCAGGGAACTTGTGCTCCCAAATGTCTCAAATACACTGAAATTATCCAGGTTGTATCCCAAACTGGAGGCTGAGATGTCTCAAAGCTCCTAAATATTTGCTACAAAACTAAAGAGGATTTGCTGTCCCAACCCCTAAACAAGGATTATGATACTGACACAGTCAAATCTTGCCAGCCCTGCTCAGGGAAGGGAGGCACATCTTAGTAGCCATGCATCATTTCTGTGGCTTCTTCTGCATCCAGGGATTTTTTAACAGCATTCTGCCCTTCCAAGTGTGTGTGGATTTGCACACCAGCTCCCTGGCACATCTCTGTTCAGTGTGTGCTGGCACCAGGCAGCCTGGGAGTGGGGTCATTCATCCTGCCTAGCACGGCTGTGAGCTCATTAAACCTGTTTTGATTAAATTCTATCCCTGTATTATCTTTTCCCTTACTTGGTTGACCAACTTGGCTGCTTTTTTAGGGGAAGAAAAATTCTCCTAGATAAAAAAAAATCTGAAGCATTTGTGCTGGTAACTTTTTAGTTCTAGGATCTTTAAATCTCTGCGCATTAATGCTTTGAAGTTTAGAGGCAGAAAATGTTCCTGACCCTGAGATTCTGATGGCAAGCAAGCTGCAGCCTGTTTAAAGATGCTTTTTGGCAATGCAGGCTCCTTGCCTGTCACATACTGCTGTTGGGTGTGGGGAGTGGGTTGAAGTGTCTTCTTTGGTTCATAACATTGATTTGGGTTTATTTTTCTCCTCTCAGCATGTATTCCACCGACGAGAACCTCGTGCTGTCTCCCCTCCTGGGGAACGTGTGCTTCTCCAGCTCTCAGTACAGCATCTGCTTCACACTGGGGTCTTTTGCAAAGATTTATGCAGACACATATGGTGAGGATTAGCCAGAAACCTGGTGCACTTCAACATCTCATTTCCCAACCTTTCTTGTGGAGGTTTTCTGAGCTGTTCAGCTTCCCCTGCACATGGTCAGTGTTTGTGTTCTGGAATTGCTGGGAGTTGAGTGGTGCTGCAGAGCTGAGCCTCGGGGGTTAAAAAGCAGAAAGACAGTTTTAGTAAGGTATTTTCTCCTGATAAATGTTTCTTGAGTCAGAAGCCAAGGTTTTATAGATACCCTGTGCAGAAATAACAAGCAGATGTGTGTGTTGTGCTTTGCCTCCTCACCAGCAGCTCAGGAGTGAAGCAGTTAAGCTCTTCCTGCCTTTTCCCAAAAGTCCAAGACTCAGCTGCAGCTGGGCACAAGCCTGGCCCACAAGGTTTTGCACTCTTGCCCTCTTTCTTTTTTAAGAAACTGTCTTTTTCTGGCTTGGATTTAATTTTCTGCTCCCCAGGTGCCCACTTGAGGCAATCTGCCACGTGTAGCAGCGGGCTCTGTGCTGGCATTGGCAGCTGCACAGCCCAGGTTTTTGAAGTCCCCCACTGGGGAATTTGGGGATCTGTAGGAGCTGTGAGCAGGGGAAGAAGGAGGTTGTAAAGCAGCTGGGCAGCTCTTGCAGAGAACTTGGCCTGAGGGAGGATGGAGTTGTGGAGGTCAGGGACTGATGGTGTCAGGACTGTCACGTGTCCTGAGAGTTTGGAGCAATAAATGAGCTCCCTGGGTGTCACAGCATTAACTCAGAGCCAGCTGAGGGGTGAGACCACTCCTTGAGGGACTGAGGACAGCACAGTTGGCAGGAGATGCCATCCAGGTGGGACAGGCAGGAGCTGAATGGGTTGTTGGAGTTGGGAATATTGGATTCTGGTCACCAGGGATTGAATGTGCAGCCACCACATGTCAGCTAGCAGGAGTCAGAGCAGCTTAAGAGTCCAGACTGCAGCCACCAGGAAATTCTTTGTGCTCACACATCTGCCCACAGCAAAAGCTTGCTTGGAACCTGCTGTAGGTTCTCACCCTGTCCTGGTATTTGTAAATTCACTGTGACAGCCAGCACTGCACTGGGTGCAGCACTGGGTGTTTGGCTGTGCACTCACTGAGAAAGAGGAGGGCACCTGGAGATGTTCAGCAGGCAGAAGATGCTGGTGCTGAGCCTGCAGAGCCGAGGGGTGGAGGCCATTCCAGCACCTTGGCACTGCAGCAGCAGCCACAGCGTTCCTGTTTGGACGTGCAGCAGATGTGGCTGGGCTCCTGCAGCCCTCCTCAGCCCTGACCTCGTGGGCAGCAGGGAGCAGGGGTGTTCCTGGGCTGCAGTCTGTGAACTGCAGTGTCCAGTTCCTGCTGGGGACATCCCCACATCCCCAGTGGACTCTTCCTGCTCATCTCTGCCTGGTCTCCGCAGGACAGCACTTAATCTTTCACCCAGAACTGGGATGAGGCATTCACTCATCAGCATCAGTTCATTAAATTGAATCCTCAGGCTTGTTTTAAAAGCCAAAAAATAAAGATTTCTAAGCTAAGAGAAATGCAGTGACATCTGAGAGACTTTTTCTTTTGCTTTTTCCTTCAGGAGACATCAATTACCAGGAGTTTGCGAAGCGGCTTTGGGGCGACATCTACTTCAACCCGAAGACGTAAGAACCCTGTTCCCATCTCTGTTGCTTTATTTCTGTGTTTTTCCCTCCTTTCCCTGTAAAATGTGGGCTAGATGACCACCCAAGGTCACTCCTGATCCTGTGGTTCTGTGGTGGATCTGGGAAGGGTTGAGTCAGGCCTCTTGCCTGGTGTGAATCCTCACGACCCCCCTGAATCCCGTAAGCAGGAGCAGAGAGGCTCCTCTGGCCTTCATTTGGAGTCAGCCTGGCCTGTGTGTCCCTGACAGCTTCCCAGGGGATTGGGAGGGAGCAGGGGAGAAGTTGGGAGGAGCAGAGGCTGTGCAGAGGTGCTGGCAGGCTGCAGTTCTTCTTCCTCACCTCTCTGGTCTCCAACAGCCGCAAATTCACCAAAAAGGCCCCGACGAGCAGCTCCCAGCGCAGCTTCGTGGAGTTCATTCTGGAGCCCCTGTACAAGATCTTGGCTCAGGTCTGTGCTGGGTCATTCTGCCTCCCACAGCTCCAGGCAGGAGCAGCTGGGGCTGGGCACTGGGTGGTGGCTGCTGGGTCTAGTGTCTGTGGGACTCTCCTGTCCCGTTCTGCAGCAGGATCTGCACGGGGTGAGTCTGGGGGTACAGAGTAATTGTTACTTCTTGCAAGTGCAGCCCCGTATTTGCTGTGAATAAAACAGTCCTTGCTCTTCCCTGTGTGCTCTGATAGCAGCCAAGTGACAGTGCTTGGACTAGGAGCACAAGGCTGATGAGGAGGAGCTGGGGGCGCTCAGCCTGGAGAAAAGGAGGCTCAGGGGGGACCTTCGTGCTTTCTACAACTCCCTGACAGGAGGGGGCAGCCAGGGGGAATCGGGCTCTGCTCCCAGGGAACAGGGACAGGACAAGAGAAAATGGCCTCAAGTTGTTGCAGGGGGAGGTTTAGATTGGAGATTAGGGAAAATTTCTTCCCCAAAAGGGTTGTCCAGTCCTGGCACAGCTGCCTGGAGGGATTTAAAAGCCGTGTCGATGTGGCACTTGGGGACTGGCATGGTTTAGTGGTGGTCTTGGCAGTGCTGGGGGGATGGTTGGACTCGATGGTCTTAGAGAGCTTTTCCAGCTTTAATGATTCCATGATTCTCTGATTTGACCCATCTGGCTCTCGTGTGAGCCCTAAACCAGTGCAGGTCCAGAGCCCTGAGGGTGGTGGCTGGTGTGTGATGCTGCACTGGGGAGCCCCACAGTGAGCCTGAGAGTGGGGCTTGCCTTGCAGGTGGTGGGGGATGTGGACACGACCCTGCCCAGGACTCTGGATGAACTTGGCATCCACCTGACCAAAGAGGAATTGAAGCTGAACATCCGGCCCCTCCTGCGGCTCGTCTGCAAGAAGTTCTTTGGGGAGTTCACAGGTAAAAGCTGTTTGTCTTCCCCTCCACAATCCTCCTTACATCCCCAACACCTCACACCAAGAGTTGAGGGTTGTATTTTGGCCAAGGAGTGCTGACTTGCACAGATCCTGCTCAGTTTCCCAAATCTGAACTACGAGACCACTTGCCCATGGGACAGCCTGAGCCACTGCTCACCTCCGCCCTGCTGTGGGTGCTGCAGTCACTGTGACTTTGCCTCGTGTTTATGGAGCCCGTTTCTTTCCTCCACGCTGGTCAGCCCTGTCCTCACCCAGTGTTGCTGTTGCAGGCTTCGTGGACATGTGTGTGCAGCACATTCCCTCCCCAAAGGTGGGGGCCAAGACGAAAATCGAGCACACCTACACCGGCGGCGTGGACTCCGACCTGGGGGAGGCCATGAGCGAGTGCGACCCTGACGTAAGGAAACCTCTGGCTTTGCTCTGAGTGTGCAAAACCAGGGCAAACAGGCCCTGCTCCCCCTGCCCTCCCAGCCAGCCATCTGCACAGATTTGACTTGCAGCACTCTGAAACCTCTCATCCGATGCTGGAACAAATCTCTGCACTCCAAGGAGCTTCAGCTGCCTGCCAGGGCAGCCCTGGAGAGAGGGAATTGTTTCACAGTGTTCAGAGAAGAACAGGACTAGGTCAGGACTCCAGAGCACGTGGCAGCTGCAGGGTGGTTTTGTGTCCTTTTGCAGCCTTTTTGTCCCTTTTCCTTGAAGTTTGATTCTCTCTCCAAACTCTAAAAAACTGCATGGTGCTGATAAAAATAACCCTGTGTTAGTTAGTCAGCACCTTTCCTCTCCCAGCCCTGAAAACCCTTCCTCCTCCAACAGCTTGCACTGAGCTGTCATTCAGAGTTGTCTGGAGCCACCAACGCTGGCAGCTGAGTGAGGAATTTGCCTGTGACTTTTGCTCTGATATCTGCAGAGAAAATTAATCTCTTTTTTTAATGAGTTGTGATTATCCACATGAAACTCCACAGCAGTGACTGTCACCACATCACCAGTGTGGAGTGACCTTGTGGCACTGGAAGCTGTGATCTGAGGGGGCTCAGGTGCTCTGCCCTGAGCAGGTTTGCAGGCCAGCAGGTGACATTTCTTCTCATGGCTTTGTCCCAACCACCATTTGCTGCTCTACAAGAGTAAGGACAGGAGCTCCAGGCTGTCCACCATGGTCATTCCAGGGCTTTCCATACAGGCCAAGGAGATGTAGGGCTTCCAGTGGCAGGAATTAAAGGACTTGGCAAATCAAAACAATTATTTCTAAATTCCAGCCCGTTCATCCCTTTTATCCACAAATCATAGACTGTTCTGAGTTGGAAGAGATCCACAAGGATCATCAAAGTCCAGTCCTGCCAGGGCTGTATCTGTTTCTTGACTGTGTTTTGAAAGAGGCTCATTTCTCTCTCTCTGTGTCCCGGGAAGGGTCCCTTGATGTGTCACACAACCAAAATGTACAGCACTGATGATGGTGTCCAGTTCCACGCCTTTGGCAGGGTGCTCAGTGGCACCATCCACGCTGGGCAGCCTGTGAAGGTCCTTGGGGAGAACTACACCCTGGAGGATGAGGAGGATTCCCAGATCTGCACCGTCGGACGCCTCTGGATCTCAGTTGCAAGGTACGGAAAGCTCTGGCAATGTGCTCCTTGGGAGAGGAGGCACCTGGAGCCAGGGGAGGGACTGGGAGCGAGGGAGAGCTGCCAGGGAGAGGAAGGAGGAAGGTCTGAGCCTGCAGTGGTGCTCTCCTGCCTTTCAGGTATCACATTGAGGTAAACAGGGTTCCTGCTGGCAACTGGGTGCTGATCGAGGGCGTGGACCAGCCCATAGTGAAGACAGCGACGGTGACGGAGCCTCGGGGCAATGAGGAGGTACCTGCCTGGCTGGCACTGCTCAGCCCTCCAGGGGGGCAGGGTCGTGGGGTACAGCCCAAAAGCTCCCCTGGAAGGGTTAAATAATCCCTGTCTGCTCCCATGGTGAGGCTGAAGAATCCCTGTGTGCCACGGTGCCAGGGCACAAGAGGCACTGAGGGAAAGAACAGCTTCACATGCTGTGTCTTACCCTGTGGACGTGGAGTGATGCAGTTTCAGCTCTTTGTCCTCTCTGGTTCCAGGCTCAGATCTTCCGTCCCTTGAAGTTCAACACCACATCTGTTATCAAAATAGCTGTGGAGCCAGTCAACCCCTCAGAGCTCCCCAAAATGTTGGATGGTCTCCGCAAAGTCAACAAGAGCTACCCCTCACTTACAACCAAGGTACTGCTGGGGGCAGCTGGATTACATGATTTCCAGCCCTGACTGTTTTGTGATTCTGTGTGTGTGTGGCTGTGCTGGGAGCAGCCTCTGGGCTCATCTTCAAAATAACCAATTTTTTCCTATAACTTGTTATGTTTGTTGTGGGTCTTTTCATGCTGTTTCAGTTGATCTCCTAAATTATGTAGAAACAGCAGAAAAGTGTAAGTTCATCAGAAAAACACATACCCTGCTGTGCCAGGGAAGCAGCTTCCTGCAGAGCCCAGCAGCACTTCCTCCTGGAAAAGCCTGTGGGACTTTTCCTTGGGGTGTTCTGACTCCAACAAGTGCATTTAAGGCTGATCCTTCCTCAGGCTGGAGTAGGAGCCTGGAAGGCAGGGGCTGTGAGCAGAGGGGCTCAGCTGAATCCCTCTGTTGTCTCCCAGGTGGAGGAGTCTGGGGAGCACGTGATCCTGGGCACAGGAGAGCTGTACCTGGACTGTGTCATGCACGACCTGCGGAAGATGTATTCCGAGATCGACATCAAGGTGAGGCAGTGAGAGGGGGATTTTCCCACTGGAAACCTGTTATGAATGGATGTTATGGGGGTTTAAATAAGCTTCTACCTCTGCCTAGGCCTATAGCAGTAGATAGTAACTTCTGAGGCGGCCTGCACCCCAGAACCCACTTCCTTCCACAAGTTCTTTTAATAATGGCTGATTCAGTCTATTGTAGAATGAATTATTTATTCAATAGACACAAATTTAACAGACAAGAGAGTTAAAACAGAATGTTAGTACACAGGGGAAAGAAAGCTATAATAGTTAAATATATAGTGCATGATAAAGTACCATTGTTTTAATCCAGCTAGTGAAAAAATAGTGTAGATTAGGATTCAACGTGTTTTACCATGCAGTTGTTGAAGGTGCACACATAGGAATCCTTTTTCACTCAATTTCCAGAAAAGAACCATGAATATGTGTCCACCTTTGGGGAGAAATCCTCTAACACACTCCCAGAGGGTGTGCAAGGGTGTTCCTGATTTCGTGGAAATTTTGTAGGACTTTAATAGTGTAAAAACAGGCCTTTTGTCACTGATATTTCATTTTTACCTTTCTCCACATCTGCTCTCTGAGGTGTTGATTCTGGGCAGAGCTCTTGGTGCCAGGAGATGATCCCTGGTGGGCCTTTGCCCCTCGGGTTATCTCCCTCATTTGTACCTGTCACCCCTGTGGGGAGGGGGGGGAGCGTCCTGTCACAGAACCCTGGACAGGGACAGAAGGTCCCCCCTGAGCCCTGACCCCTGGACAGGTTTTGTTCCCCTGTCTCAGAAGGATGAGAAAATGAACCTACCTGAACATACAGCATGGATTTTGTCACATTCCTGTAAAAGTTAAAAAAGAAAAGGCTGTTAGGGTGTAAAAGGGCCTTCTACAGCCAGCCTGTCACACCAGTGGGACTGAGACACTGCAGACTGGCTTGGAGAGGAGTTTTCCATATTCCAACCTTCCCCTGTGCCTCAGTCATTGCCTGGCTAGCATCAAATAAATAAATTGAGCAGATTTTTCGTACCTGGAATTGGATTTAAATTTTCCTGTCTCATTTGAATGAAGAAATTGGTTAAGCTGCCTGTGCAGCTTCCTACACTATACTGATTAAAACACTGCCAGTTGAAGGTTCCTTATAGGTGTTCAGAGGTTTCAAACAGTCTTTTTACAAACAAAAATGTACTGAAAACCTTACAAACCTGTTCTTTTAGGTGGCTGATCCAGTGGTGACATTCTGTGAGACAGTGGTGGAAACATCCTCCCTGAAGTGCTTTGCTGAGACACCCAACAAGAAGTAAGGGCCCCTGGGCAAGCTGGGCATGGGAGGGGGCAGAGGGAGGGTCCATCCCCTCCACGGGGGCTGTTCCCACTGGCTGTTGCCCACACAAGTGGCACATACCCAGTGGGCAGTGTCCCATTGACCTGAACTCCTCAGGAACACAGCAGAGTCCCCCCAGGGGGGTTCCTGTGCTGTGTAGGAGTTCTGAGAATGGAGGGAATAAAGACAGATCCACATCCTCCTTTTTACCTAAGGGTCACACCTTCTCAGCAGTTCTGAGAGGTGCTCTGGGATCCTGGAGCAGGTGCCAAAGAGCCCAGTGCTGCCTCCAGTAACTCCCGAAACAATTTCATGAGTAAGAGCTGTCTTCTCTTATCCATATGTAATTTTGGATTTGTTCTTCCTGGTGATGCCCTGGAGCCTTGCAGCTGCTCTCATCTCCCTCCTCCAGCACCTCACAGGGCACATGACTGGAAGAGGGAGGCCTGGGAGGGAACATGGGTGAGATCTGTGTGCACAGGATATTTGCATACCTGAATTTTAAGAGAAATCATTATCTGCTGAAGTTGGCTCTCGGTGCTCCCCTGTGGTTTCTGGTTCTTCCTGCCTTCCTTTATTCTGAGACCATCTTGCCATGTCTTGCAGCCATATTTCTGGGAATGGAGAGGTTCCAGTCTTCATAGAATCACAGGATGGTTTGGGTTGGAAGCAACCAAAAACCATCCAGTTCCAACCCCTGCTGTGGGACAGCTCCCACCAGAACAGGTTGTTCCCAGTCTTAGGTCAGGCTTTGACCTTCCAAGCACATGGAATGTCCTGTGCTGGGGCAGCTTCCTGGTGTGTCAGACACAGCTCCAGAGGCACTTTGCCCAGCCCATGGGCTCCCTCCTGCAGCCTTGGACAGGGGCTGGACATGGGACAGGAGGGCTGGAGCCACGCTGTCCCTCAGCTCTCTCCTTCTGGGGCTCAACAGGCTCAAGGAACAGTTGTTGAGCACTTGGGCTGTGTTCACAAGAACAGCAATGGATCCAGTCAGAGATCACAGAATCGTGGAGTTATTAAGGTTGGAAAAGGCCGTAAATGAAGTCCAACTGTCAGCCCAGCACCATCACCATGTTCACCACTAAACCATGTCTGCAAGTGCCACATCCACATGTTTTTTGAACAGTTCCAGGGATGATGCCTCCACCACTGCCCTGGGCAGCCTGTGCCAGGCCTTTACAACCTTTTCTGTGTAGAAATTTTCCCTAATATCTCACCTAAACCTCCTCTGGCTCAGCTTGAGGCCACTTCATCTCCTCCTGTCCCTGTTCCCTGGGAGCAGAGCCCAACCCCCCTAGCTGCCCCCTCCTGTCAGGGAGTTGTGCAGAGCCAGAAGGGCCCCCCTGAGCCACTTTTTCTCCAGGCTGAGCCCCTTTCCCAGCTCCCTCAACCTCTCCTGGTGCTCCAGACCCTTCCCCAGCTCCTTTCTCTTCCCTGGACACATTCCAGCCCCTCAATGTCTTCCTTGCAGTGCAGGGCAGCCAGTCCCTGAGATATTCCCAGTTTCCATCACCGTGGCTGATCATGGCTGTCTCTCCTCAGGAACAAGATCACGATGATTGCGGAGCCCCTGGAGAAGGGACTGGCGGAGGACATCGAGAACGAGGTGGTGCAGATAACATGGAACAGGTAGGAGCGATCTGGGGGAGCAGGAGTCCAGCTAGGAGTCAATAACTGGGGGGAAAGGGAATGCTGGGATCTGCAGGGTGCACAGGATCCGGCAGCAGCCTCTAGACAGAGAGCCTGGTTTGGTTTTCCCCAGCCAGTCCGTGAGCATCCCTGGCTGAGGCTGTTCTGTGAATAGGGTTGTAAATACATCGTGAGTGCAGGTCGGATTGTTGCTTCCTGAAGCTTCTTCCCTTTCTCTTCCATCAGAAAGAAGCTGGGTGAATTCTTCCAGACCAAATACGACTGGGATTTGCTGGCTGCCCGTTCCATCTGGGCCTTCGGGCCGGACGCCACTGGCCCAAACATCCTGGTAGATGACACCCTGCCCTCAGAGGTGAGGAGTGGGTGCCACTCTGCAGTGAGACCTTTGTCCCGTGGTGCCAGGAGGTGCCCACTCCTTCCAGAACTTTCAGCAAGGCTCTGGTTTCTTTGGGGTGCTCATTGTTTGCAACAGCTCTGACCTGCTGCACTTTCCCCACAATGATCCTACACTGGTTACCAGGGTCCCCTGTTATTTTTCAGGTGTTGCTGTTTGGGCCAATGTCCTCAAATTACCAAAATTTGCAACTAATGGCCCTGCCTTTCAGGATCACTAAAACATGGACTCTTAATTTGTAGTGCTCTAGAAATGATATAGTGCTGATGCTCTTGGTCTGGGAGAGGGAGGGGTGGACATTGGGGGCACAGGGGGACATTGCTGCTCTTTTGGAAACTGGCTTTTAAACACTGAGTAAGGTGTGTTACTGGCTGCAATGAGGTGTGGTCTCTGAAGTTGTCTGTCTGTCTGTCTGTCTCTAGGTGGACAAGTCACTGCTGGGCTCGGTGAAGGACAGCATCGTGCAGGGCTTCCAGTGGGGGACCAGGGAGGGGCCCCTCTGTGATGAATGTAAGTGGGACCTGTGGGGAAATTGAGATAATGACATCTATTAAATTCTTCCATCTCTAAGCATTCAGGTATTTAGGCTGGGCAGGGCTTGGAGCAGCCTGGTCTAGTGGAAGGTGTCCCTGCCCATGGCAAGGAGTTGGACTAGATCAGCTTTAAGACTCCTTCCAACCCAAATCATTCCATGATTCTCTGGTGTGCAGGGTTATGACGTGGTCATGCTTTCCCTGCTGGAATTAAATTTAGGGCTGTGTCCTAAGCACTTGGGCTGTGTTAAATTAAATTTAGGAGAGCTGCTGGTGGCTCTGGGCGTTTGGGCATCTGGGGATGTGGTTGGTGCTGGCAGGGAATGTCCCCTGGGGTCACTGGCTGTCGTTTCTCCCTCCGCAGTGATCCGCAACGTGAAGTTCAAGATCCTGGACGCGGTGATTGCTCAGGAGCCGCTGCACCGGGGCGGGGGGCAGATCATCCCCACGGCCCGCAGGGTCGTCTACTCCGCCTTCCTCATGGTGAGGCCTTGCCGTGTGCTGGGCTGAGCCCACGGCGCTGCCCCGGGGAGGGGGCTCACACTGACTCACTCACCCGGCAGTGTCTCCTTGTGGGCTGGCACACGAGTCCTGCAGGCAGTCACGTTCCAGCCTGCATGGAAACTTGTGTGCATCTGCTGCCTCTCCCCTCCTTGCTCCTGCTTGCTGGGGAGGGTGGGCATGGGGGAGAGGCAGGCCTGTGACTCAAGGCCAGAGGGAGAAAAGCTCCTTTCAGTGTTTGTGATGTTGGTTTGGGCAGCCACGGCACAGCAGGAACCCTGTAATCCCATCACATTCTGGGTTTGACCAGAGAACCTGAGCTGTGCCGGGGCTGCTGGAGGCTCAGTGGCTCGTGTCCCTGTCCCCCCACAGGCCACCCCTCGGCTGATGGAGCCCTACTACTTCGTGGAGGTGCAGGCCCCTGCTGACTGCGTGTCCGCCGTGTACACGGTGCTGGCCCGGCGCAGGTGAGCTGCTCCTGCTGCCAGCAGTGGGGCTTTGCAAAGCAGCAGCCTTGGGAGCTGGGCTCCTGGAGAATTCCATGATCCTGGCACTGGTGCAGAGGGTGAAGGCTGCATGAAGTGACAGCTGGAAGCTTCCTGACTGATCCTGACCCTGAGCAGTGCGGGGAGGGATGTTCAGGGTCACCGGCAGCCTTTGGGTTGTGCCTGGGTCTTCCTAAGTGTCAGAGAGGAGAATGTACAAAGGGATGTGCTCAGCCCTGGGGCCCCAGCACAGGGAGGACTTGGGCCTCCTCCAGTGCCTCCAGAGATGCTCAGGGGGCTGGAACAACTTCCCTATTAAAACGGATTGGGAGATCTGGGGTGGTTCAACCTGGAGAAGAGAAGGTCCCAGGGAGACCTTAGAGCCCCTTCTGATGCCTAACGGGTCTCCAAGAAAGCTGGACATGGGCCTGGAGTGCGGGAACAAGGGGGAGTGGCTTCCCACTGCCAAACAACAGGGATGGATGGGATATTGGGAAGAAATTCTTCCCTGTGAGGGTGGGGAGGCCCTGGCACAGGGTGCCCCTGGATCCCTGGCAGTGTCCAAGGCCAGGCTGGACAGGGCTTGGAGCCACCTGGGACAGTGGGAGGTGTCCCTGCCCATGGTAGAGCAGGTGGAACTGTGTGGGGTTTGGGGTCCTTTCCCAGATCTGGACCCACAGAATTCCGTGACTCTGTGACACATGGGAACACTGATCCTTTGCCACCTCTGCAGAGGCCACGTGACGCAGGACGCTCCGATCCCAGGCTCTCCCCTCTACACCATCAAGGCCTTCATCCCAGCCATTGATTCCTTTGGGTTTGAGACAGACTTGAGGACCCACACGCAGGGCCAAGCCTTCTCTCTCTCTGTCTTCCACCACTGGCAGGTGAGTCCCTGCCCTGGGGAGATGGCAAGAGGGACAGGTAGGAATCAGGCACCAGGCAAGTGCTCTCAGTGCCACAGCTCCCACAGGGCAGGAAAGCTCTGGAGAACATCCTCGAAGGATCTTGGGGAGGCTTTGTGCACCAGCTGTTCCATGTCCTGCCAGGGCTTTGTTCCAAGTCCCATCACTCCCAGCCCTAGAGAGGGAGCCCTGAAATCTGCTGCTGGCTGAGTGTCAGGGTCCTGCAGTGCCTGGGGGGAGGACGTCCCCCTTGGGAGGAGGGAACCACTTTGTGCTCTGTAACAGAAGTCTCAGAGTGGGGCTCAGACTCACTGATCTGCCACAGGAAGTTTGATCTGTGCCACACTTCAGCTTTGCCTCTCAGAGGTGGTGTTTTAAAGCTGTAGGAAGCAAAGTTTGGGACAAAATACTCTTCTCTGGCCACTTTTGTGTCTGGGGCAGATCAGGTTCTGTGGGAACCACAGCTGTGAGGTGCACAGAGGTTTGGAGTTCAGCTCCACAAGAGCAGAGCAGCAGCTGCAGGCTGAGTGAGCCCTGAGCCCTGCCTAAAGGCGGATATGTCAAAGCCCAAGGCTCAGCTCTGAGAGAATAAGCATGCCTGGTTTGTGGAGGGGATTGTGCTGAGCAGGACTTGCACAGATTGTTCTGTGAGGAGATGTTTAGGGGCCTTACAGGACTCGCTGGGGAAGGTGGGACCTGTACTTGGGTTGAGTTTTCAGTGCTGTATCAGTGACTTCTCAGGGGCACCATACCCAGCAGTGACAGAGTTTGTGTGTGCCAGGGCAGCAGCCGGGGTGTTGGAGGTGTCTCGTATTGCAATTGGGGTCTCCAGGAGGTTGAAGCAGCCCCAACATCGTGCTCACATGCTGGCCCTGTGTTTCAGATTGTGCCTGGTGACCCCTTGGACAAGAGCATCGTCATCCGGCCGCTGGAGCCACAGCCAGCCCCACACCTGGCCAGGGAGTTCATGATCAAGACCAGGCGTAGGAAGGTAGGTCTGGGACAAACCCCTGCAGTGTCCCTCTGTCCCAGCAGCTGAGCTGTGGCAGGGTTGTCCCTCAGCTGTGCCACATCCCCTGTGTGTTCCCAGAGTGCTCTGATGGCCTTTGTTCCCCAGGATTTCCCCGTGCTGCCTGTCAGAGCCTGTCAGTCCCATCAGTGACTCCAGCCCCAAACAGGATCCTGTGGCCTCTGCTGAGCCCCACTCCCTGCCCAACCCCTCTGACCCTCAGTGGCCTGGTTCAGCCCCCCTGTCCAGCAGAAAGAGCAGGAACTGGTTTCTGTGCTGGTTCAGTGAGCTGGGCTGAGGGGCTGGAGGGGCTCCTGGGGCTGCAGAGGGAACCAAGCTCCCCTGTGGGAGGGCAGTGAGCTGTTGGATGTGCTCAGCAGCAGAAACCACACATTTGCAGGTTCCTGAGGGTTGTTAGGTGCCCTCAAGCTGCAGAGAAGCACCTAATGGCTTTTTTGGAGCCTGAACATTTATCTTACTGCAGGACACAAGGTCTCTTCAGTGGGGGAGTGGATGTGTGGGGAATAACCCTGGCTTTGTGTTACCTGCAGGGCCTGAGTGAGGACGTGAGCATCAGCAAGTTCTTCGATGACCCCATGTTGCTGGAACTGGCCAAGCAGGACGTGGTTCTCAACTACCCCATGTGAACCTGCTGCCCTGGCACGGGGGCTGAGCCGAGCCCTGGCTGGCACCTGCTGCTCCCTCCCCATCCCTGCTCGTCCTGGAGGCTCGGGGCAGGCAGGGAGCTGCTCCTCAGGGGGCTCTTCCATGGCTGTAGGAGTCTCCCTGGGCATTCATGGACCAATTGTGGGCATTCTCCACCTGGGGAGCAGCCCAGCCCCGGAGCCCTGATCCATTTTGTGTTGTTGGTCTCCAGCTGCTGTTGCCTCCAGCGAGGTTTTCCCTTTGGAGAGGCTCCTCCAGCACACGGGGTGAGCAGTGTGGATGTGGATTCCTGAGGACTGGGATCAGCTTTGTCAAGCATTTCAGGCAGCTGAGAAAGGGGGGTTGCTGGGAGGGATGCTGGGCGGGCAGTGCTTCTACCACCCTCCCTGGGAGATGAGTGTGGCTTTGACCTTCTTGTAGCCCTTTTTTGAACCCTTGTAAACGTTTAGTACAAACTTCCAGGCTGGGCTTAGTCTGCACCCAGAGATGGCAGTGCTGGGAGAGTCTCTGCTTTCCCAGTGCTTCCAGTACACACTGTCCTGATTTCTCCCATCCTCAGCCCTAATTTCCCACATCCTCAGCCCCAGTTCCCCCTGGCCTCAGCACTGTCCCACTCCCGAGGACTCCCAGCTCTCCCACTCCTGTGGTTGTGAATGCACCAGCCAGCCCAGGCCTGTTTTTTCCCTTTCTCACTCAATCTTGCCGAGTTTTCAGGGATTTCATCAGCTGCTCATCCTCTGAAAGGTTTTTAGTGCTCTCTCTCCTCTCCCCTGCTCTGGCTCTGTCTCTGAACTCTGCCCCAGTTCAGTCTCAAGTACGTGCTGTGGAACCAGGGCTGATTTACATCTCCTGGGGACATTCCTGCCCTCCCTGTCCCCTGGCTGCCCCCAGCCTGACCTGGCCTGGCTCTGCCCCGACGCTGCTGTGCCGAGTTTGTGCCTGGCAGCCTCGTTCATCCCAGAGACACCACTGGGAACCTGTCCCAGAGCATCTCTGTGCTCAGAGGGGCTTGAGATGGCCCTGGGGCACCAGCACATGGGGAGCAGAGGGTGAAGCCAAGGACAGCCTCCTCCCCCACCCCACAACCTGCCAGCTGCTGGTGGAAACTGGGAGGCACTGGGCTGACCTAAGCACAGGGGAGAGGAAGCATCCACAGCCATCCCACCACGTGCTGGGTCTCTCTGGAAACTGGATGTTGTGGGGGATAATTCAGGGCCAGCGGAGCTTCAAAACCAGGGAGGGGGAACATTTCCTGTCAGCAGACACCGGCACCACCCCCGGGCCGTGCTGCTGCCCCACCCCAGCGCCCAGCGGGAGGGTGCTCCGTGCCGGGGCTCCATCCGTGTCACCGGGCTCAGAATTTCCAGGGATGCGGTGCTGGGGCTCCATCCGTGTCACCGGGCTCAGAATTTCCAGGGATGCAGTGCCGGGGCTCCATCCCTGTCACCAGGCTCAGCCTTTCCTGCCAGGCAGTGCCAGGAGGGTCCCCCTCACCTCCCACATCCACCCTGGCACCGCGGCCTCACCGATGACTGTTCCCCCTCTGTCCTGGGGGAAATTGGGGCTCAATCCTGGCTTGTTGAAAGCAGAATACAACCCTGGCACCCCCCTGGTGTCGCTGGTCACCTCCCAGTGCAGCCCAGCACCGAACTGGGCCCCCAGGAGCCAGGCCAGGCGTCTCCTGGAGCAAACCCTGGATTGCTTCAGCCAGGGCTGCAGCGGGATCGGTGTCCGGGGGTTTGCGCTGCGCGTCCCAGGGCTCGGGGGCGGCCCCTGGCTCCGGAGCCGAGTGCTCGGCTGCCCTGGGCGGGTTTGTCCCGGGAAGAGAACACCCGTCATCCCAGCCTCGGGCTTTCCAGGCCGGGACATCGGGGACACCCGTGGTGGGCATCGGTGCCGGTGGCACCTGCCTTGGGACAGCAGAGCCCCGAGGCTGCAGTGCCCGGGGGATCCCTGCGGATCCAGCACGGCTCCGGCCCGGCCGCCAGCCCGGCGGGGAGCGGGGCGGGAGGCGGCCGGGCCGGCGTGGGAAGGAGCCGGTTCTCACGCGGAAAACGCTGGAAAACGCTGACCCGCGGCGGGACCGAGCAGCCGAACCCGGCCCCGCGCACACGAGCTGGGGATTTTCCGCGGAAACGGCTCTGCCCTGGGAGCCCTGACCCTGACCCCAGCCCCTTCCACGCGGCTGGAATTTCCCCACACAAAGGATTCCCAAGGGATGTGCCGGCTCGGGCCGCGGCGCAGGTAAACTGAGGCACGTGGAATCACGCACTGGGCGCTCCATCCTTGGCACGAGTGGGTCAGGGCTCATCCCTGGGGGATGTGTCCCCACCCTCAGCAGTGCCATCAGCAATGAGTGACCCTGTGCTGCCCCCCCCCCGCAGCTTTCCACCTTTTNNNCAGTTGTCTCCGTTTGTCCCCATCCCCAGGGACTTGGGGGGGTCCCCACAGGACACGGCACCCTGAGCAGCCATCTCCTGGTGGGATGAGCCCCCGCCCTGTGCCGTGTCCCTGTGTCCATCCTGCTCCTGGGGAACCTCACTGCCGTCCTGCTTCTGCTCTCCTCACGCCTGTCTTGTTCCCAGTGCCTCCACCTTGCTCCTGGTGTCCTGCTCCCTGTCCACAGCCCCATTCCCACTGTCCCCGGCTGCTCCCTGTCTCCTTGTGCCTGTCCTGCTCCTGGTCCCCCATCCCACCCTGCTTTGGTCTCCCTGTCTCCACCCTACCCCAGTCTCTGTCTGCTTCTCAATGTCCCTGTCCCCACCCTGCTCCTACTCTCCCCATTCCCATCTTGCTCCCATTTTCCCCATCATCCATTCTGCTCCCAGTGCCTCCATAAAATTCCTACTCCCCGTGTCCCAATTCCCCTCCCAGTGTCCTTGTCCCCTTCTTGATCCCACTGTCCCCATCCTGCCCCTGGTGTTCATCCTGTCCCCGCCACTGTCCTGCTCTCTGTGTCCCTGACCTCACCCCGTTTGCAGTGCCCGTGTCCCTGTCCTGCTTCTGATGTCCCCATCCCACCCTTCTCCTGTCCCTGTACTGCTCCCAATGTCTTTGGTTTCCACCCTGCTCCTGACATCCCCATCCTCATCCTGCTCCCGGTGTACCTGTCCTGCTGCCCACGTCCCTGTTCCCATCCTGCTCCCAGTGTCCTCGTCCCTGTCCTGCTCCTGATGCCCCCATCCCCACCCTGCTCTTGGTGTCCCTTGTCCCCACCCTGTCCCTGTCCTGTGCTCCATGTCCCTGTCCCCACCCTGTTCCTGACGCCCTCATTCCCATTCTGCTCCCGATGTCCCCATGCCCACACCTGTCCCAGTGTCCCCATCCTGCTCCTGGTGCCCCTGTCCACAGCTTTGCTCCCACTGTCCCAATTCTTGTCCTGATCCCCACGTTCCTGTACCCATCCTGCTTCCCGTGTCCTCGTTCCCCTTCTGCTCCNGATGAGCCGGGCGCGCTCCGCCGCCGGTGCCGCCGCGAGGGGCCGGTGTCACCCCCGGGTCCCCGCGTCTTCCTTCCCCGCTGCCTGCCGCGCTCCGGACGGGCCTCTCCGGGGTGTTCATCCCGAGGGAAGCGGTGCCTNTGATGCCCCCATCCCACCCTGCCCCAGTCCCTGTCCAGCTCCCTGTGTCCCTGTCCTAATCCTGCTCCTGCTCTCCCCATCCCCATTTTGCCCCCAGTGCCTCCATATTTGTCCCACTATGTCCCCATCCCCCTCCCAGCGTCTTTGTCCCCTTCTTGCTTCCATTGCCTCCATCCTGCCCCTGGTGTCCATGCACAGCCCTGTTCCACTGTCCCCATCACTGTCCTGCTCCCAGTGTCCTCGTCCCTGTCCTGCTCCTGATGCCCCCATTCCTCCCTGTTTTGGTCCCCATATCGTCACCCTGCCCCAGTCCCTGTCCGGCTCTCTTTGTCCCTGTCCTCATCGTGCTCTTGCTATCCCCATCCCCGNTGGTGAGCGGAGCGCTGCCCGCGCTGCCGAGCGCGGGAACGGAGCGATCGCACCGGGGGACACCGCCCGTGTCACCTCCGTGCCCGCCTTCCCTCCCGTGCCACCTCCCGTGCCACCTCCCCTCCCCTGTCACCTCCGTGCCCGCGTCCCGTCCCGTGTCACCTCCCCTCCCGTGTCACCTCTGTGCCCACCTCCCCTCCCGTGTCACCCCCGTCCCCCTCCCGGCTCCAGGCAGGACGGGGCTCACGGATCCCCAGCACAGTCCCTGGGAGCAGCAGCTCCTGCTCAGAATTCCTTGCTGGGATAAACCTTAAAACGCTGCTGGCAGCCGGAGCCAGCCCTGCCTGGAGCTGACGGGCTGCAGCCGTGCGGTTTGGCATTGCTCGAGGAAATACTTCTCCAGCTCCAGGAGTGTTTGGACAAAGCTCTCGGGCACGTGGTGGGATTGTTGGGGTGTCCTGTGTAGGGCCCTCAGTTGGGCTTGATGACCTTGTGTGTCCCTTCTCACCGAGGACATTCCGTGATTCTCTGTGCTTGACCCAAATGCAGAGCACGAGGAGAAGAATCCTGCCCTTGCATCAGATAATGAGAGTTTTGGCCTTCGTTGGGCCTGACTTTCACCCGGCGTCATAAAATTTCACAAGAATGACATTTGTGCAGCTATTTTTACTGGTCTTTTAAAGGCAATTCTCATTTCTGTTGGTAGGAATTAGTCCTGACACTTTCTGGTCAGTGTGACCTTGCTCCCCAGTGAAGTGCTGGTTTTGTTCCACCATCAAATTAATTACAAACAGGAGAGAGTTCATAGGGATTAATTAGGGCATGGATGTACCGTATGGATTCTGGAGCAACAGTTGGTACCACCGGGTTCTGCTTTTTCATTGGGTGTTCGGTTGGTGTTTGGAAATGAGAGGGAGAACAAAACCCTTCTATCTGACAGAGCGTTGATTGTTGTTATTATTTCCATGTCTGCTGCCTGCTCTAAGTCAAGGATAATTGGTTGAGAAAAACCCCAAACTGTCCCTTCCTGTTAGAAATCTGTGTCCCGGGGATGTTCAATGAACCAGCTGTCAGTGCAGTTACCAAACCCTCTGTTCTTCGGGTCATTTGAGGGAGAAAGTTGTTGTTTTCTGTCAAGACTCGTGTTTAGGAAAATGCAAGGTGCCCTTGTCTGTATTTTTGGTACTTTCCAAGTGTGTTCCAAAGTTGTGCTTGTGCTTTCCTGAGGGAACACGCAGCTCGGCGCTGGGAAGCGGGACAGGTAAGGATTTTTAAACGGGAATTTGAGCCTTGCTGTGCTGTTTGACTCCGAGGGAAAGCCCTGGGTTTCCAGCAGTGCTTGCATTAACTCCGGCGCTGCCGCAGCCCTGGGGAGCAGCAGGGACGGTGCTCTGTGGTCACTGGTGGCTCTGCAGGGCTCGGCGGGGGTGGGCCGGGCTGGGCTGTCGCAGACTTTGGTGTGTGGCGAATGCGCGGCTCTGGGAGCTCCGGAGAGGGGCCGGTCCTCAGTGGCAGCGAGCGGAGAGGACAGTCGGAGCGCTGGGCTCTCCGGGTGGCAGCCGGGGCTGGCCGGGGCTCTGGCCATGTCTGCGGGCATGGAGATGACCAGGTAAGAGCTGAGGGACTGGGGCTGGGGCTGGGCTGAGCCTTTGTCTGGCTTCTTCCACGAGAACGAGCCCTTTGCAGGGATTTCTCCAGAATCAGTAACTTGTCTGACATTTCCCAGTGGAAATGCCAGCGCACGGGGCAAACCAGCACCAGGAGCACGGTGACATGTCCCTTTGGAGGTTCCACATCACAGGAAACTTGTTTTACAAGAGCTTCTCTGGTTTTTGAGCTGTTGAAAACACGACCAGCTGCTCCTTGGGTTTGTCACCCAGCGCCTCTTTTCCTTTTGAAATGGGTTTATCAAGTTTTAAATCAGTTTGAGTGATACAGTTATTAAAAACATTTTACTGACAGGCTGTTCCCTTAGCAAAGGGTCTGGCTGTCTTGAGTGCTTTTAGACTGGAGTTGTTTGTCCTACCACTGATGGAGGGGACTGTTGAGTTATTGCTAATAGAAAACATTTTTATTTACAAACCTAAGTGTTTTCTTAATTGGTACAACAATGTTACAATTATTAAATTGTAATTGGGTTTTTTTTTAAAGCAACCCACAGGTCTGAATGCAGGATTCTAAACAAGGAATTGTCATTAAGTACCTGTTTCCTAGAAGTGTTCCATCCTTAGCCCGTTACTAGGGACTATTTTTGCCCCTCACTTCAAACACCCAGCTCATCACAGATAACGTGCAAGTGATGCAAATACCAGTAAATAACTGGAAAATTTGGGTCAAGGACTGAGAGCACAGCGCTTGCTTTGAACAAGGCAGAGAGGAGCCCCAAGAGGGTTGGGAATGTGCGGGAGGTGCGGAATTCCAGGGGTCCCGGCCCTCGGTAGGGGTAAAGTTAAAACCCAGACGCTGGGCAAGTTCAGACCAATTTTAAGAATTTGAAAAAGATTTTGGTACACGCTGAAGAGTTTTAGTTGTAGGCACAGTTTTTCTGAACAGTTCTGTGGTTCTAAAGGTAGTTGGTGTGGGAATTACATTGCTTAGGTGAAACTTTATTTTAAAAAGTCTTTTCTGGGTTTGGATGGTTCTAGAGTTTACAAGAGCAAAATTCTTATAAGCTGTGAAATCTAATCACTGATGGAGAGTTTGTGATGAATTTTAACACAGAGATTTGTTGATTTAGTAATTTGCTGACTTCCAGCAACTTCTGTGAGTCAAAAAAATCCCCAAAACTTTCCTCATCCACCCCTTTTGCCAAGGAAAGGATGAGATGCGGTGCCTGAGGTGTGATCCAGCCACTTAGGACAACAAAGCAGCCTAGAAACACCCAGTTAGGAGTTGGATAGTCCTGGAGGTGCCTTCCTTGGGTGCGTTTTGGGTTGGGTCTCTGGAAATCCCGTGCCTTGGTGCTTCCTGGGGAGCTGGAGCGGGGAATCTGCAGCCACAAGGGCTCGGCAGAGCCGCTGATGCCTCGTTCTTGACCCAGCTGTGATGCTGGAGAGTGAACACTCCCTATGGAAGGGTGAGCTTTCCATGGAGAGCTGCTGGAACACCCCAGAGTGCAGCCCAGGCAGACCCTGCTCACAGGGGCGGGTTTTGGTGATTTGTGGTCATTGGCACCTGCAAGGGGCCGCTGGCTGAGGGAAGAAGCGATGGAATCATGAGTTGGGTGATCCTTGTGGGTCTTTTCCAGCTCAGGATGTTCTGTGACTCTCAGAAATCAGACTGCAGCCTCACCATCAGCACGGAGCTGGGGAGAGGGGGCTGATCCTGTGGCTTTTCCCTTACGACACTTCAGGTTTTCACCACCTTTTCTAAGCACGGGAATCACCAGGAGCGTTGCCTTGTACAAGGTACCTCTTTGATGCCTCACCCTTCCTGCTGGGACAGGATTCCCTGAACCGCGGCGGGAACTCGGGCGAGGGTAGCGATCATTAAACACTTGGAGTGAAACCCTCGAGGATAATGGACCCCTTTGTTGTCCGTCCCGGGGGATGGGCGCTGCTGCCTCATTAGGGGGAAGGTGATCCTCTGCTCCCACCCTGCTTCCAACCTTTGTGTTCAACTCCACAGACTTGGCTTGTGCTCCAGATTTATGTGTTTTTAATCTGCTTAAATAGGAAGCAAATTATTGCCGTGAAAAAAAGGTTCTGTGAATATTCCCTGATTTTTATGGTGGCTCTGCTCTATCCCTGCTGACCTGGGCAGGGAAGAACATTCCTGCCCAGCAGGTAGGAGACTCCCTGAGTTACAGATGGTCCCTGAACCTCACGGGTGGCTGCACGGCCACCTCCGTGTGCCCTGCCCTGGAAGGGAGTGAAGGTTTTATTGCAGAAGCCCCTGGCATTATCGGTGTTTCCAGCTGGTCTCGGCACTTCCCCCAGCAGCAGGAGTGCAGTTCCACTGTCCCGTGCTTGTGCCATGGAATAACAGGCTGTGCTTTTTGATTGACTCAAGTTATGGTTAATAACAGTCAAATTGTATTAAATCACGTTTCCCTTGCTGTGTTCAGTGTTGCTCAATCCCTAAATTCTGCTCCTGAAAAAGCCCATATTTTTAAAATGTCGAAATCACCAAATTACCCGTTCGCTGCCCATTCTAGGTCCTGGTTTTGGGAGGCTCATTGCTTTCCATTAAAAGCTACAAAAAGGAATTTATCTCCAAAATGCTCCTTGCAGGGGAAAGGGCAATGTTATCATTTCCTTTTCTGACCTCCTCGTACCATAAATATGAATTGTTATCGCTGCTCGGGTAGTGACGCACAGTTCTCCCCAAATTCAGGACTGTCTGGAAGATCTGGTTGGGATTTTTAAAAACTTGACTTTGTTTTGGTGTAAAACGAAGATTTAAAGTGAAAATTCCTGGATGTGGTGTGGGATAATTGACATACGCAGTGTGTGGCTGGGCAGTTATGATCTTAACTGGTGATTTCTGGTGAAGGAAATACTGAGAATGCCAAATACTGGAGCAAAACGAAATCCCTTTTCCTTCTGCAGACATAGAGAACTTGGTTTTGCCTCAGTACTGGCCATTAATTCCTCAATGATTCTATTTGAAGGAAGAACGTGATTCTGTTTCAAAGCAGAACCAGGGCTTTAAGCGATAACACAAGTTACAAGGTTTTCTGGCTATAAATAAAAATCTATATTTGGAAAAAAAACAAATAGTGTATTTATGGACAAAACTGTATTAAAGGAAATGTGATGGAAAAATCGAGTCAGATGAGCTGATGTATGAGGCATTTCCCTCTGGAGTCATTGGGCTGAAAAATGTTTTATATGCCTAAACTTGAACAGATGCTTCAGCACACACACACACAGAGTCCTCCCCCGGTTCATATTAGCAGTTCTGCTCATACCACTGTGATTAATTCCCAGACCAGCCTGATTTAGGATGTTTTCCGGGGGCTCAGGGGTATTTCCAGATCATCCAGGTACTTAAGACATGCCTAGCTGTAAATAAGTGAGCAGCCTGGATTATTAACGAGCAGCCTGGATTATTAGCGGGATTTGTTTCAAGCTTTGCATTAGGCATGTGCTTAAATGACTCACTGAGCTGGGATTTACATTTTTACACAGGAGTGAAGGATTTGTCCCTATTACCTTGCCTAGATGGAAATCAGAGGAATCAGCCAGCTTTTTTGCCTAAACAAGTCCATGAAACCAGCTTTGGGCTCTTACAGTTATTAGTTCCAGCTTTTTAGTTACAAATTTGTCAGAAAACGAGTCTGAGTGTGCGTGCCTGACCTCGACTGAGACCCTGCTGAAGGAGGGAGGGAGGGCAGGCATCCATATGGATGACCAGCAGATTGTGCCTCCTGTCCTTTCCAGTCCCAATGTCGCAGTCGGTGGCACTGGAGGAGGCTGACAACTGCATTTGATTATTTTCCACTGAGTCCCCGCTCTGGTGTCCTGCTCAGCCGTTCCTCTGCTGTCCTGGGGTGCAGGGTTTGCTCGCAGCTGGCTGTGCTCAGCATTCCCTCTCTCCTAAACATCCCCAAAGTCTTCCCGGGAAGTGCCGCGTCTTGGGGATGCTTCTTTCCACTTTGCTCTTCTGAGGAAGGGATGCAGAAAAAATGATTTCTGGGTCTGAACGTGGGTCTGGCTGTGGTGTGCCTGGGGAAGGCAGCTCCTGCAGGATGAGGGATGGTGCTGGTGGCAGCAGGGGTGGATGGAACTCCTGCCTGCGGTGACATCCCGGCGTGAGTGGTGCAGCCCCGCCAGACTCGGAGCGAGCCATCGCCTCTGAAGTTCTGTATCTCTCTTGTGCTTAAAATAGTCAAGAGCCTGGAAGGGTGATTGTGTGTCTTGTGTGTGCCCATGTTCCCTTGAGGGGGAGTTTTGACTCCTTGTTAACTCCTGGAAGCCTGGCTCTGCTGTGGAGTCAGGGACAGAGATGACACCCAGCGCTGCATAATCCTGAGGTCACAATGTGTCTGCAGGCAGGCAAGGGGGTGGGTGTAGGTTGTGCACATGGGGCTGGCCTTGCTGTCAGTGCATTTTAAAATGGCATAAAATTAAAATAGTTAAAGTTCCTAATGTGTCTTGCAGTTGTGCTGCCCTGCATGCAGCATGTCATCCTAACAATCTCCTGATTCTCATGGTAAACATTGAAGTAGTTGAGAAATGACTGAATTTTACTTGCAGCAGATTCATTCGCAGGAGTTACTCAGCTGGTGCTCAGCTATGTAGTTAAACTATTTTGAAATGAGAAGAATTTTCATAGTGGAAACTGTGAATCCTGAGATATTAAAAAGCAAAATAAAATTGAAGTGTTTGGGAGGAAGCACACGGCGATCTTCCACAAAGCCATATGGAAATTATCTTTATTCCTTGGTTCGTGTGAAGTCTTTGCTCCTTCTGGAGCTGACTTGGAGCCTCCTCCTCAGTGCTGTCCCCAGCTTGGTTTGTATTCCTCGCCTGCTCTTGCTCTCTTTGCAATCTGTGACCAAACCGTATCGATCCGGGTGTCTGCGGAATCCGATTCCCTGGAGGGCTGTGCTGGAGAGCCGTGGACAGAAATAAATCATCGCTGCCCTTCAGGTGTTCCGACTGCCTGGGATCGTCTGGCACGCACAGAATTCCAGGGGCTGGAACTGAGCAGTGATCAACAACCCCACGTCCCAGTTCTGTTCCCTTTGGCGGCTGCTGGTGCCTCTCTTTCAGCTGCTCCTTGGAGGGGTTTTTTCCCCAACACCTCGGAGCCACTCGCTCCTGGCTGCTTTGGAGCAGCCACATGGATCAGATGGAATCTCGCCCGCTCCAGAGTCCTCTTTGTGACCTGTCCCACGTGGGGGCTGCAGCAGAGCATGGCAGAAGCTCTGGGCTCTCTAAATGTGCAACTGCTTTGTGCCTACGGACCTGCCCTTGCCTGAGGCACTGCTCTGCTTTTCAGTTTTTGAGGGGTTTTCCTTCTCCAGGCTACTCCAGGTGTCACAGCTCCCTGCCTGTTTCCCCCCTCAGCCTTCTTGCTTTTTTCGCTCTCCTTCCCCCACCAGCCATCCATACCTCTTCTCCAAGCTCCTTCTCCTCTGTTTCCTTGATAGGAGCTGGCCAGAGTGACCAGAGCCACACCACAGCCTGGATGTGAGTGCGCCATGGGCACTCGGGGATGTGGCAGAGTGACCAGGGCCACACGCCGTGGATGTGTCACAGGCACACGGTGACACAGAGCGTGTGCTGGCTGTGCTTGTCCTCTGCCACTGGTGAAACGCTGTTTCAGGGCTGTGCTGAGCGGTGCCAGAGCGTTCACAGAGCAGCCTGACAGCCCCAAGACCTCCTGCTCGCTGAGGCCGTCTCAGGGCATATCTATTTTTAGGTGAAATTGAGATTTATTTTTCGTATTCAATGTATGCATCACTTTATCCATGTGGAATTCCATCTGCCATTTTATTTCCAGGTTGCATCGACTCATATGGTCCCTGTGCTGCCCTTCATCCCCTTGAACGTTGCCATCAGGATTCTGGGTCACATCCAGACAGTGCCCTGGTCAGGCACAGGTCCCAGCCTCTCCCTGTGGCCCCTGCTCTGACCTCCCCCCGTGCAGGAAATGACTGTTTACTCCCACCCACTGTCTCTGCATACAGGGACAGTCCCTTTCCGGTGGCCTTTTGGGGTCCCTGCAGGAAGCCTTTGATGAGAGAGACTCGCAGAGGTTAAAACCCAGGAGATCTGGAGCCCTCTGCGGGCTGGAAGTGCCTTTGCAGAAGCCACGCTGACTTTGCCCCTGGTTTATTGCGTTTATACGGATCATCAATGCCACTCATTCTGCTCTGTGCCATGAGCCCTGTGTGAGTGTTGGGTTTGGAGAGCTGCACTTTGCCAGGATTTTCTTCACAGCCCCTGTCTTGCAGAGTTGACCTGAGCCTTCCCTCTCCCAAGACAGTTTTAGGAATGGCTGTACCCAGGTCGGGGTCCATCTCCATGCTCCATTAACCCCTCAGTGAACCCCCCCAGCCCTCCCTGCTGTGACTCCTCACTTTGGCTCTTTGCTCTGTAACCTCCCCTCCAATCCCTGCAGTGGGAACCAGTTTCCCAGTGAGTCCCAGGGGAAGGGGCTGGCCGAGAGCCTAGAGCTGTTCCTGGTGCTGTGAGTTGTGTGTAAAGGAGTCACATCATTTTCCTTGGATGGGTTTGACATCTCTTTTAGTAACATTAAGGCTGAGCCTGCTCCTGATGGGGACTTTCTGCAGGAAGACTCTGTCAAGGTGCAGGTGGGAATCTGAAGAGGGAATGGGGTGAGGGCTGGAACAGCTCTGGAGATGGGCTGGGAGAGCTGGTGGTGTTCAGCTGGAGAAGAGAAGGCTCTGGGGAGACCTTACTATGGCCTTCCAGTTTATAAAAGGGCTTAGAAAAGAAATGGGGACTTTTTACCGGGGCCTGTAGTGACAGGACAAGGGACAACGCTTCTAAACTGAGAGAGGGCAGGGTTAGACAGGACATTAAAATGGAATATTTTACCATGAGGATGGTAAGGTCCTGGCACAGGGTGCCCACAGAAGCTGTGGCTGCCCCTGGATCCGTGGAAGTGTCCGAGGCCAGGTTGGACGGGGCCTGGAGCACCCTGGAAGAGTGGAAGGTGTCCCTGCCCATGGCAGGGGGTAGAACAAGATGGGCTTTAAGGTCCCTCCCAACCCAAACCAGTGCCTGTGTTTGGCAGAGTAGGTGTGATTGCCTTAATGAGACAATCCACCAAACAACCAGCGGCTCCTTATCAGGAGTGATCTTATCTGCAGCTAATTCCCTGTTGTTAGAGTGACCGAGGTGTGATACAGCAGATGCTCAATTACCCTTTGCATTAAGAATGTTTTTACAAGCAGACCTGCTCAGCTCAGCGTTAGGAAATGGCCCAGCCCTTTTGCATTCCAGGGTTACACCAAATACGGGCTCTTGGTTGGAGCTTGAACAGAACATCTACAGAATAAACATGAAGTTCACTCAGTGACTGACAAGGTGTCACCACCCTCCTAAAGTCTTGGAAGCTTGGAAATAAGAAGCCGGGGAAAGCTTGGCACGGTCGCCCTGCCCGTAGTTGTGGCTGCAGTGTCTCGGTGGGTTTTTCCTACCCCCAGCAGCCCCAACACAGCACAAACCATCCCCTGGTCCCTTGGTGCTCCCCTGTCAAGCCTCATGCCTGGCTTGAGCACTGGGAAGGCTGATCTGCCTTCAGTTTGCTGCTAATTGTCCCAATCTGTGTCGATAACAAGTCTGATAAAATCCTTGGCCAGGGAAAGCAGTCAGGTGGAAGAACTGACCCGCCTGCCACTGTGTGCTTGGTGCAGTGTGCCTGTCACTGGGAAAAAGGCTTCCGGCCTCCTTTCATATAACAGGAGTTATTTCCAGCTGTTCTCAGGGGGAAAAGCCCCAGTTGGTGTGTGTGTGTTTCCCAGCTGAAGTGATGGAGCACAGGGAGTTCATCAGTGCTTCAGGTCTCTTCCCAAGGGGGTTTCAAAGCATTCAAGTCTTTCAGAAAAGGACAGTTTTATATTTCTCATTTCATTATAGGAATTTTTTTTTCGACAAATAAGTCGCTTAGTGAATCTATGTGCATATTTATGTTCTAAATTTTATCTTTGGCAAAATAAAGCTGTTAAGACTCCTGTTGAACTCAAGCTGGAGGAACATTTTAATGCCAGTATGGCAATCTGCTGCCTTACTCTGCTCCTTGTCTCGGAATAAACTGTGTGTAAAACCAACTTTATTGAAACAAAACTCTTCAGCTGTTTCTGTGGTTTAGGAGCACTTGGGAGACGTTGACGCAGCAGTAGAGTGAGCGAGGTGCTGGCTTGTTGAGGACCTGTTCTCTGGCGAGGTGCTGTCCTTGGCTGTCCCTCCCAACACCATTCTCATGGATTTGGTGCCATCTGGCTCAGCTGACTGCTGTCCTGCTCAGCTTGGTGCTCTCCAAGGGGGAGATGCACAGTTGGGTGAAGTCACAGGGGTCTGCAGGGCTCTCTGCTCTTCGTGTCCCAGCACAGGAGCAGTCCAAGCCCAGTTCCAAGTGCTGGGTGGCCTGAAACCCCCAGCACGGCTGGGAGGGTTTGCACTGGTGAGGCTTTGGTTCCTCCTCCGCCTCTGAACATCCTCCTCTCTCTGCAGAGCTGCTGTTGTAGCAAACGTGACGTGGATTTGGTGGAGTTGTAGGCTGAGGCAATGGCTCCTACTAGACCAGATGACAGAGCTGGGGAATAGAAGTCATTTTTTTGAATGTGGGTCACGGAGGAGCAGCTGCCATGTTGCAGGATGGGTGACTGGGGACGTTGTGGCAGACTTGTCGGGGTGCGTGGTGTCTGTTTCATTTACAAGCTGTTCATGGGAGTTCTTGAGGCTTATCTGTGGAGCAAACGCTGCCGTAGCTTCTCTTGACTGTGGTAAGATGGTGGTGGGAGCAGTAGGTGTTCACCCCCATCCCACTGCCTCCCGCTCAGCCGAGTGAGAGCCTCTGGTTGTGATGTACAGGAGCCGACAGAGTTGCTCTCTTTTGGCTTCTCTTTCCTTTCCTGAAATGGCCGTGAGAGTGATATTTGGGTCAGCTGCCTCCAGTGTGTCATTTTCTTTTGACACTCATCCCTCTGAGCGCAGAGGAGGAGCCCGGTGGGGAAAGGCTGTGGAGCTGTTGGCTGCAGTGGAACGGGGTGTAGTTAAAGGGGTGTTGTGGTTCTTTGAATCACTAATCACATCAAGGCAGGGGAATCTCTCTGATGCCTGACTGGAACTTATGGGAGTGAGGATGGCCTTCCCCAGGCCTCGCTGCCAGAGGGCTGGAGGGATCCAGGTAAGCACATGGGTGCTCCAGCCTGTCCAAAGGCTGCTGCTGCCCAGCAGTGTCTGTCCCTCAGTGCTTGCTGGGCACACAACACCCGGAGGTACCTGTGTGTCCTGTGTGTTCTTCCCGCTGGACCCCGGTGGGTCTGTGTGGGGAAGCAGGATTGTCCCTCCCTGCCTCGCTGCAGTGCTCAGGGTCAGTCAGAGGTCTCAGGTGGGCCCAGGTGCTGCCGTTCCCCCAGGTGGGTTTGCATTGTCCGGGCTCTGCTCAGCCCTGCCTGTCCCCAGGTGCAGCCCCGAGGGCAGTGCTGGTGCTGGGGCTGCCCACACAGGCTGAGTTTGCAGCAGGACACTCCTCCTTCCTTCCTTCCTTCCTTCCTTCCTTCCTTCCTTCCCTCTCTTTCCTGCCTCCCTTCCTCCCTCCCTCCCTTCCCTTCTTTCTTTCCCTGTGCTGTTCCTAGGCTGAGTTTGCAGCAGGACACTCTGCTGCCCTTTCTTTCTTTCCCTGTGCTGCTCCCAGACTGACAAGTGTGTCCTGGAAGGGGCTGAATCCCTGGGATTCACTGGCAGGTGTGTGCAGGAACCCCAGCCCCGATCCATCACACTCTCGCTGGAATTGCTGGTGGTCACTCAGGACCTGCCTTTTATCCTTCTCCCCACTGCAGTTTTTCCATCTTTACCCTTCCATTGCCCATATTTGTTAAAATAACTGCTGGGAGCACAGGTGCAATAGGCAACTGTACAATATTTTTAATATTTTAATAATGTATTGTGTTGTATCATGCCAGTACCAGTAGCACTGTGTGGCAGTTGTCCCACACTGGGAGGGGGAAGGATCTCAGGTCACAGTTTCACTTGTTCATGTGGCTCAAGTCCCTGCTCCTCGTCTCCTCTCTATTATGTCCATTATTACAGGAAAAATTGCTTTGCTGCTGTTGCCCCAGACTGTTCTCCATGGTGCCCAGAGAATGGTGACGGAAAATTGAAACACAGAGAATTCCAGTTAGACATAAGAAAAGCTTTTTTTACTGAGCGTGGTCAGATGTAGGATCAGACCACCCAATCTGACTTTTCAATGCTTGTGGGGTCTTCATCCCTGGAGGTGTTTAATAGGGTCAGGCTGCCCCGAGATCTTGTGGTGTCTCCAGCCTCCAGGTATTTAAAACCTGGGTGGACATGGGACTTCCAACCTGCTCTGGTTGACCCTGCTTTGGGATGTAAAATATGGTGGTTTAAATTACCAGTTATCAGAACATTGCACATTTCTGAGAGTGATGCATTTGTTACAGGGGAACTTAGGGGTTAAACACCTTCAGAAGTGACTGAAGTGAATGGGTGGCTCTGTCACTTACAAAGGAGCTGTCACAGCCTCAAACCAGTCAGGTGTTTGGCCTCATATTTTGTCAAGAGGTAACACATTGTGTGTCTGAGCCAGGGTTCAGCAGCCCTGAGCTGAGGAGGTGCCTCATGGGATGGTGTTTGGGAATCTGTGGTGTTTGGGAGATGAGTGCTGCCCGTGTGTGATCCCCGTGGTGTGGGGCAATGGGAACTGACGGCTCACACTCAGGAGTGTTCTGTGCACCTGGATCCACTGAGGCCACGCTCAGCCAGCCTGGTGGTCGTTTCAGCTGGCAGGAACAGTCTGTCTCAAGGATGCCCTCCGAATCTCTGGATTTTAAGCGTGTCAGTCCCCAGCCCTGTTGTCCGCAGACAGCCTGGGCTGGCAATCCAGGAGCTCAGGATTTGGTTAAACTCTTGATCTCAGAACAGCAGTGTTGGGTGTTTTCTCCAGTATGGCTTGAGCTTGATTCAAACTCTTAAAAAAATAATTGTCCTTTACCTGTAATTCCTTGTTTTCAACATCCAGCTGAATTGCACAGGGAAACAGTTTCCCTGGGCTTTACTGGCTCCTCTGCAGGGAGGAGCAAGCGCAGCAGCACCGGGGCCAAGAGCAGGCAGGGCCTGGTGGGTCGTGCTGGAGCTGCCAGTGCTGCAGGAGCCCAGTTCCTACGGGAGCTGGTCAAACCCTGCGGGCTCAGTGGGGTTAAACTGTGGTGGAGAAGAGCTGTGAGATGTGTGAGGCCAGGGGAGAGGGACAGCTCTGGTGGAGTAAACACCGGGCTGGTTCTGAGCTCCAGCAGCTCTTCCTTGCTGGATTATTCCTCATCTGCCAGCAGGTTGTGAAGGAGGGGATCTGTTCCTGCTCCAGGCCCCAGTCCCAGGTACCCCAGGGTTTGGTGGGGTGTGACCCAGGCTGCCCCGGGGCGCCGGGGTTTCAGTGCAGGCTGGAGCAGCACAGAGTCTGCGACCACTTTGTTTCCTCCTTGATCGCATTTCACATCAGCACAGCGCCGGCATCGCCTGGGGCTCCTTCTGCCTCCTGATACCCGGAGTCTGCAGCACAGGTGTGAGGAGCAGCCTCGGGCTGGTGTCAGGTACAAGGAGTGCCAAGCTGGGAGCTGGCTCTCCCAGTCCCTGAGCTGGAACACCTCCTTCCCGTCCTGGCTGATTGCGGAGCGTGTGTGAAGGGATTCGGGCTGACACAGACCCCACAGCGGGCTCCGAAAATCTCACGAGGTGACAGAGGCTGCACAGCCCAGCCTCCATTTTCCATGGAGCCTGTTGTCACTGCAGGCTGCTGCTCTCAGATGAACTCGAGTCAGGCTCAGCTCGTCCTGTCCTCGTGCAGCTCGGGCAGACCCCGCTCTTCCAGGCTGGATCTGCGTTCCGGGGTGCCTGCCCTGGACATTGCTTCCCGCAGCAGCACGGTTGCTGTAGGTGCAGTAAAAGCTGGTTTGGGCCAGCACGAAACACGTCGTGATTTCATTTGAATTTTGTCACTGCGGGGGAGTGTTGCTAAAATTGTCACTTGGCTTCCCATGTTAGCAGTACCTAGAGGGCACGCCGAGGCGACCGGAGGTTCATGTCTTAGCTGCAAATTCCAGTTTATCTGTAAGCTCAGTGCTCGGGTGGGTATATGTTGATTTTCAAACAGATACGTACTTGACATCTTTATTTTTTTGACAGCGCAAGAATCTTATTATATCCCTACCTCTTACCCATATTTTCCTTTTCTATTTATATCCCACGTAGGATCTGTGGTCTCATAATTCAGCGTGGGGTTTTGTAGACTCGGGGGATTGGTCTGGGAATCGGCAGAGCCTTGTTAGCATGCCTGGGATTGGAAGGCACCATTCAGAAATGGTTTCCAAATCGACATTGACATTGTGGCTTTTTCCAAACCGTTCTCTGCTGTTGCCACGTGAGCCCTGCCAGATGACAGAGTATTTGTTTGAAAGAGCACTGTGTGCTCTCCAAAAAGTCCCAGCATTTCCTTCCCAAGTATTCTATAAGATTAAAAATAAAATTCAGTGCACTTTTCTTGTTCTTTTTCATCTGCTTTGCTGAAAATAGGAGTAAAGTTGGTGGTGATTGAACCCACTTCCTTCACAAAGGATGGAAGGGTGATAGCTGTGAGTGTCTTATCCCAGGGATATCCCCACATCCTTGCCCTTGTGTCACTCAGGAGAAGGGACACTGGAATTGCTGCTCAGGGAATGCAGGTGGCATCAGCACAATGCTCACCAGGATTTGGGATGTGTTGGCACCATTCCAGTGCTGGGTCTGGCCACGGCTCTCTCCTTTCTTGAGCAGTGAAGCCTTACTCATTTTCCAGGTTAAAAAAAAAAAAATGAACCCCTCTGCTTCCTCAAAGAGTACTTGTAAATCATGTAATTTCTTACTTTTCAATGTAAATGGGATTTGAATGAATAATGCTAATTATTCATTCATCCTAATTCAAATCCTATTTTAATTAGCCTGTGGGCCCAATTTCACTTTCATGCAGCATGAAACCTCTTTTGATTAACAACAGAATTGCCATGCATTTCTTCTTTTTTTCCCTGCTCAGCACATGTCTTCTTAAACTGCTTAAAAACAAAACAAAACAAATAAATCATTAATAAATTAATCAAATTTCATTAGCATGACCTGGGAAGACATAGTTTAGGAAGGAAAAAAGTCTTCTGTAGATGTATTAATTCTCCTTAACAATTGCCTCGAGGCTACAAAATCTGCAGGGAAGCCTTGTCTGAGGAGGTGCTGGTGAACTTTGGAAATTTAGGGACCCTCCCCTCCGTGCCATCAAAGGGCAGGGACACCTTCCCCTAGACCAAGCCCCGTCCAGCCTGGCCTTGGATTGTTCCAGGGATCCAGGGGCAGCCACAGCTGCTCTGGGCACCCTGTGCCAGGGCCTCCCCACCCTCATGTGAAATGTCTCAAATGTCCCATCTAACCCTGTCCCTGACAGTTTAAAAGTGCTGTCCCTTGTCCTGTCACTACAGGCCTTGATGAAATGTCCCCATTTTTCTTACAAGCTGCATTTATACTGAAGGGTCCCAAGGTGGTGTCCCCAGGGCCTTTCCTTCTCCAGGCTGAACTGAGCCTGTCCCCATAGCAGGGCTGCTCCAGCCCTTGGAGCGTCTCCGTGGACTCCCTCCCACAGGTCCCTGTCTCTCCCACGCTGGGGGCTCCAGAGAATTCCCCCCTTGCCCGCTGCCCACACTGCTTTGGATGCAGCCCAGGGTACATTTGGGTTTCTGGGCTGTTGCTGGTTCACATCCTGTTCTTCATCCTCTGGTATCCCCAGGTCCTCCCCTGCAGGGCTGCTCTCCACCCACCCCCAGTCTGTGCTGCTGGTGGGGGTCGCCCCAGGCCAGGTCCAGGACTTTCCAGGTGGCCTTGTGAAGTTCACGAGGTTCCCAAGGCTCCTCCAGGCTGTCAGGATCCCCGGGAATGCCATTCCTGTGCCCTCAGCTTGGTGCCACCCTTGGACCCATGCTGAGGCTGTGCCCAGCCACACTTCTGACATTGATGACATGACATGAAATGAGTCCAAGTACCATAGAAACATCACAGAAGAGCTTGGTGAAGTTTTAAATGTTTAAATGTTTAAATTCACAGCCAACCCCGCCATGGGCTGGGTGGAGGAAGGGGCACACCTGAGGGGCTGTTTCCTGGCTGTGTGTGAGTGAACAAGAGCCGTGTTAACTCCAGAAATTCTTCACCTGAAGCTGATTTCTTTTTTCCCGTGTACCTGCTCCAAATTCTTCTTCTTTCTCTCTGGATGTCAGTGCCTGCAAAGCTTTAATTCAGGAGCCAGCCTGCTGTCAGGGATAAGCCTCCTGATATTTCATCATGGATCCTGCCCGCTCCAAGGAGCCTCCTCCGCTGGAATTGCTGAAATGAACTTATGACAAATACAAGGAATGAAAGTCTCTCTCAAATGCACTTTCTGACATGACTTAAATTAGCTGAAATTGCTGACATTCTGCCTTTCTCAGATGCGTGTCAGTGTCCATAGACTTTTCTTTCAAACATTGGAAAATTATTGAGTTAAATGTTGCCAAAACAGCTGCGGGAGGCACGGGTGTAGCTGGGTGAAGGTTACTGGGATGTGTCTGGGTGGAGAGGCAGAACGTGCCCCTCAGACCTTGGCTGATCCCACAGAACAGAAGGAGACCACTGTAATTCCACTTGGAAGTTCTGGGGTTTGTGCTGCGTTTCATTTGGGGTTTGTGCTGCGTTTCATTTGGGGTTTGTGCTGCGTTTTGTTTGGGGTTTGTGCTGCGTTTCATTTGGGGTTTGTGCTGCGTTTCATTTGGGGTTTGTGCTGCGTTTTGTTTGGGGTTTGTGCTGCATTTCATTTGGATGGGCTGAACCTTTTTGTAAGATTTAATGACCGCTCATTTTGCTCGAACCAAAACATTTCCTTAAAGACCAGGAAGTTCTTTGCCTGCTCGTGGGTCCTCCCGTGTTTGTCCCAGCAGCTCTGCTCAGGACTTCGACTAAATGGGCAAAGTGACATTTTCTTGGCAGAGAGAATCGGCTCTTGGGCAGCTTCAGAGCTCCCCAGCCAGGACCCAGTATTGGCAGGTCCTGGTTGTTAACCACAGGTTGGATAAATCCTCCTGCATCCCAGGGCTGTGAAAACCCCAGCACACACCTGTGGGTCTGGCACTCTGTGCATTGATTGATATAAGTGGTGGAATTCAGGTTGGGAATCACAGGAATGATTCCTGGTTGTTGTTGCACCTGTCTGCAGGTAGAAAATGCACCGTGAAAAGCTGGCACCTACCTCGAAGAAATTTCTTAGATGGGAGGTAGCAGCTTGTCTAAAAGTAAAGATTCTCTTTCTGAAACCTGCACTCATTTCAAACTTCCCTGTCCTTAACTGCTGAGGAATGTGACAGTATATGAAAATTTAAAGGCTGGTTCCTGCTGTTACTCCAAATTTACATTGGCAACAGTGTTTAATTAATTTCAGATTTACTCAGTAGTTTACTTTCAGTGAAAAGTGTGGCCCTAGCATTCTCAGGGAATAAGAATTAACCCCTTCTTAAACTCCTTTGGGTTTTGTCTCTTTTTCAGTTGATGAATCACGACATGTCAGTGGGGCCGAGCCTGTCCTGTCAGTGCCCAGGGTGATGAAATGGGCAGAGCAGGGTGGTGGGAGGGGGCACTGGGGCTCTTCCCCTCTGTTAACCTCCTCTTCCAGATGTGGGGTTCAGCTGCCTTTGCTGCCCTTTGGAGACTCCTCAGGCACATGCAGGACCCCCAGACTCACTGTGCCCCTGACCTGGACTCCGAATCCGAGTGGGAAATGCTGGGTGTGGGGGTGTCTGAAGCACTGTCCCATGCCCCTGACACAGAACTGGGGTGGCAGGGCTGGACGTGGGTGCCTTTCTGACATGGGGGTGCAGAGCCCCTGCCGCAGGAAGGGGCTGGAAGCTCTGGTGTCTTTGCCTGTTAAAAACGTTGTTTCAGTGCTCTGTGGAAGGATGGCAGCAGGGCTGTGTTGAAGAGGAGCTTGGATGGAAGCCTTGGGAGGATTGCATGCCCCTCAGGTAGCTGCTGTCTGTGGAGCACATCTGATCTAAACACGTCCCTTTTCAGGGCTGAGGGCAGGTGGCCTGTCCACCTGAGTGAAGCTGGGCATTTTTGTCTTAATTGGTAATTTTGATGACACGTCATGATCCTGACCCGTTGCTATTGACATTCACTTTCATTCTCCTCCTGTGTTTCCCAACTAAACAAATTGATCTCTGTAAATCACTCACTTTTAGGCACCTTCCCCATCCCTCAGCTGGTTTTGAGGCTCCTGTCTCCGCTCTCTGATGTTGGAGCAACTGCTGAAGGATGCGGCCGCAGGCGCCCAGGGCTGTCTCGCTAACAAGGAGGTAAGATCACCCTGGTGGCTCCTGATTGCAGGTGACACCGCCAGGGGTCACATCCATCACCTCCACCGTCAGCAGCTCTCCTTGAGACCCTGATCCTTCAGGAGCCTCCCTCCCTTCCCTGTTAACTGGCGCCCACAGCAACCTCTCCCTCTGTTACAAAACCCTGCTCTGCTGGCCCTGAGCTGCCCTGAGTGTGGTTCAGGGCTGTCCCAGGGGCCTCAGCCTCTCCAGCAATCCCTGTTTTCCTGTGTCACTGGTGCCTCTCATCTCCAGATCTCAGCCTGCAGACTCGTGTCCCTTGTGCCTGTTTTGGCAGCAGCCACTCCCCAGCCACTCTTGGGAAGATGCAGCCTGGCTGCCCGGGATTTTCAGAACTGCTGTAATTATGGAACTAATCTTGGAGCTAGTGTGGGAATCATTTGTCAAGACTTTTGGTACTTCTGATCCACTTAATGTGGCCTTTCTTAATACTCTCCTGTGCTATTTTTTTTCTCCCACTGTCATGAAGTGATAAATCAAATGTCCTGCATGGCCCATCCACACTGTGTCCCTGCTCTTGGCTTTTCAGTGAAACACTGAGTTCCACCAGAGGGAGATTACTTTTATATCCTTTAATTCTGCATTTCTTGCATCTCTTCAAATTTCAGTATTTTTCCTACAAACAACTCTGTAGTTATGAAGTTGAATAATTCCAAGTACTACTTTTCTTCCAGTCTCCTGGAATTTCCTCAGGTTAACAATAAATCCCTTTTAAGATCAGAGTGCTAGAGATTTGTCCAGTTCTGAGTTCGGGATCTGTCACCAAATGTTGTTCTGATGTAATAATTTCTTTTAATAATCTTTAACAAACTGATATTTGACATCATCAGAGGTCTGAAAGATGCCTCATCCCCTGTTGCTCTAATAGTGTCCAGCAGTTCTTCCTGTGTTTTACTCCTTGGAACTCCGGGAGGGCCTGCAGAGTTGCTGGGTTTTGTTCAAAGTATTGCCAGACAGGAGTTTCTGAGGATGGGATTTTTACTGTTAGGATTGCAGATTTATCCTGCAAAGTCATGGACAGGGTTGGGCTGGAAGGGACCTTGCAGCCCATCCAGTGCCACCCCTGCCATGGGCAGGGACACCTTCCACCATCCCAGGCTGCTCCAAGCCCCATCCAACCTGGCCTTGGGCACTTCCAGGGATCCAGGGGCAGCCACAGCTTCTCTGGGCAACCTGGAATCCACAGCCATTGGAATTTGGCAGGGGCAAGGAGGAGGCTGTGCCAGGCCCGCCCGGGAGCGTGGCCAGGCCCGGCAGTTCCGGCGCTCGCTCGGCTCCTGCCAGCGCTGCCCCTTCTCCCCTCACCCACCCACCACTCACTTCTGTGGAGCAGCTCTTCTAAAAGTTTTGGCAGGTGGCTCTTTCTAACCAGGTTTTCACTACAAAATCCACACTGAAATCTTTTCTGAACCTGGGAAGAAGGTTTTCAGCCTCCCAGAGGAACTGAACCCAAATCCATCCACAGGAGAGTTCGAGCATAGTTGGAAGTTCCTCGGCCCAGCCCTGTGACACTGCTCAGGCCACCAGGTTGTCCTGCCTTTGCATCACAGGTGGACTGGGCCACTCCTTCCTGCATTAGGACAGCTGCTACTGCCCTTGGAGACAACAGTGTCTCCTGTGGGTTGTGATTGAGACTGTGGTCACCAGCCCAGGCTGTACCAAGTTAAAATAAATCCCCTGGTCAGTGGTGGGACATGGCCAACAGCACCCAGAAACCTCATGGGCCCTTGTCTTCCCATCCACTGTGTTTTGGAGTCTTCAGCCTTCACTCTAAATGTTTTTATGGACCTGTGACATACAGAGCAGCCCTGTGTCTCTCTTGGGCTGGGGAGTAGCTTTGGGAGAGCATTTTTTTATGAAATGACACTGAACTGCTGCCTTTTCTTACAGCAGATTCCTCAAAAGCCTGCGGAGGAGACGTAGGATCTTCAAGCAAATTCTGGCAGCTGGATCCCGATAGAAGGTGATGGTCACAAACCTGGGTGGGTGTTGGGTGCAAAAGTCTGGAGTTTTTGGACTCTCTTGGTTGAGTTTGCACCGTTTAAGGCTCGAGCTGATAAACTCATAAATATTTTGGGGGTTCTGTTTGTTTTTTAGATAAACTCACTTGACCACCATGAGTTGGAGTTTTCTGACCCGCCTGTTAGAGGAGATCCAGAACCACTCAACCTTTGTTGGCAAAATCTGGCTGACAGTGTTGATTGTGTTTCGGATCGTCCTGATTGCCGTGGGAGGAGAATCCATTTACTATGACGAGCAGAGCAAGTTTGTGTGCAACACGGAGCAGCCTGGCTGCGAGAACGTCTGCTACGACTCCTTCGCCCCCCTCTCGCACGTCAGGTTCTGGGTGTTCCAGATCATTCTCGTGGCCACCCCGTCGGTGCTGTACTTAGGCTACGCCATCCATAAGATCGCCCGGATGGTGGAGCACAGCGAGGCCAGCAGGAGAGCCAGGAGGAGGAGCTTGCCCATGCGCTGGAAACAGCACCGGGCCTTGGAGGAAGCTGAGGATGACCACGAGGAAGACCCGATGATGTACCCAGAGATCGAGGTGGAGAGCGTCCGGGAGAGCAAAGAGAAGCAGAGCCCTGCCAAAGCCAAGCACGACGGCCGGCGGCAGATCCGCGAGGACGGGCTCATGAGGATTTACGTCCTGCAGCTCCTGGCCAGGGCCCTGTTTGAGGTTGGCTTCCTGGTGGGGCAGTACTTCCTGTACGGCTTCCAGGTGAGCCCCGTGTTCGTGTGCAGCAGGAAGCCCTGCCCGCACAACGTCGACTGTTTCATCTCCAGGCCGACCGAGAAGACCATTTTCCTGCTGATAATGTACGGGGTGAGCTGCATGTGCCTGCTCCTCAACGTCTGGGAGATGCTGCACTTGGGCTTCGGCACCATCCGCGACACGCTGAACGCCAAGAAGAAGGAGCTGGTGGACTCGGGGACCTTTAACTACCCCTTCACCTGGAACACGCCGTCGGCTCCGCCGGGCTACAACATCGCGCTGAAGCCGGAGCAGATGCCGTGCACGGAGCTGTCCAACGCCAGGATGGCCTGCAGGCAGAACAAGGCCAACATCGCTCAGGAGCAGCAGTACGGCAGCAACGAGGGCAACATCCCCGCCGACCTGGAGATCCTGCAGAGGGAAATCAAAGTGGCTCAGGACCGCCTGGACCTCGCCATCCAGGCCTACAACAACCAAAACAACCCCAGCAGCTCCAGAGGGAAGAAATCCAAAGCGGGCTCGAACAAAAGCAGTGCCAGTAGCAAGTCAGGGGATGGGAAGAACTCGGTCTGGATTTAATGTTGGCTCGGTTGATATGTTGTGGTTTTTTCTCCTAGTTTGTCATAACCAGCAGTCCCATGAATAATGGCTTCCATTAAGGGAATATTTGACTCTGCTTATTTTCAGGGATACCGTTGGCTCGTGATTCAGCCCCTGGAAAGGGTTTATACACTGACTCTAGGACTACAGAACTTTATTCTTTTGTCTTCCAAGTCAGGAGACAAATAGGTATATTTAATTCATTCTCATTGAACGGTTTATGCTGTATGTACAGTATTATAGTACATTTATTATGCACAATTTTTTTTGTATTTGTACACTGGATCTGATGTTACACTTTTTATATCAACAAGGACAAAGCAATGGGTAGCCATTAGCATTTTGTTAATTTTATTATTGTTGTCTGCAGTTATGTCATTGTTCCTCCTTGTTTTCCAAGTAAAACTTTTTATAAAACTTTTCTATGCTGCGTTTCCAAAGTGCCTTGAACATGCAGAAGTGGAATCTCCACTCTCTGGGCAGCTCATGGGTGCCCAGATCATGAGTGGGGAAGGATTTGGGAAACCTCTGTTAATGGTGCTCCTGACTGTCCTTTACTAAATTAATGTGCTGCTTGCAAACTGGAAGTGTCATCCCATAATCTCCTGTATCCTACAGGCTCTTTCCTCTGTGGAAAATCACTTATAGGAAAAATGTGTGTTGGGAGCAGGAGTGGCAGCTGTGGGGCAGAGAGGGCTCAGGGTTCCCCGCAGAGGAGGAGGAGACACCTCAAACTCCTGCAAAACATCCGGGAAAAACTCAGTAGAAATAAGTGGATTTGGTGACTCCGCGCGTTTCTGTGAGAGCGATGGGAGGCTTGTGAGGCTCCTGTTGTGTAACAGCCCGCGCCCGAGGGCAGGCAGCGCTGCCTTTTGGGGAGGATTCCTGTCCTTTCCAAACCAATCGGGTCAGATGGAGCCTGACTGTCCCTGTGGAATCCCCTCCCTCTCCCGGCAGCCGCACACACGAGCTGAGCTGTCTGCGGGAGGGAGCCCTCTCCGAGTATCAACGGCTCTGCCTTATCCCAGACCCCGCTTCCTTCCCGTCTGTCCGAGGCATTTCCATCAGACACAGCAATATGTATAATTCAGCTTTCTGCTTGAGAGACCAGTCTGATCTGGCATTCTGTGGGTTTGGCATTAAACTTGAATTTACAATTAGCAGAAGGGGAGTGAGGGACTGATGCCTTTGGCTCTGTCTTTCTGGCACGGAGCCGGCTCGTCTTGGAGAGATGCTGATAAATGTCTCTGCTTTCTGCTGCTATTTATAATGGATTCGG
>VZTJ01002610.1:63727-76786 GCA_013397795.1 Orthonyx spaldingii | reverse complement strand
CCCCGGGCTGGGGGGTCCCGGCTGGATTTGGGATTGGAGGCAGGGAGGGAGGAGGGGCCGGGGTCCCCCAGCAGCGCTGGCCCTGCCCGGGAGGGACGGGGGGACAGCGGGACCCCCCCTGCGAGGGGACACCGGGATCCCCGGCTCTGTGGAGACGCCCCCGCCCTATGGGGACACCTCAGCTCTGAGGGGACACCGGGACCCCCAAAACTGTGCCAGGACATCGGGACCACCGAGCCTGTGGGGACACCGGGAGCCTCGGCCCTGTGGGGACATCGGGACACTGTGCCGGGACACTGCCACTCCCGAGGCTGAGGGGACACCGGGATCCCTCGTTCCGTGGAATGGGGACACTTGGAGGGGACACCTCAGCTGTGTGGGGACACTGGGACCCCCAGCACTGCGACAGGACACTGGGACACTGGGTGCCACCAGCCTGGGGACAAGGGACACCCCGTCTGTGGGGACACAGGGACAGGGACAGGGACACAGGGACACACGGACACAGGGACAGGGACATGGACACAGGGACAGGGACACAGGGACAGGGACACACAGGGTGTCCGTGAGCCAGCGCTGGGGACACGGGGACCCTCGATGGCCCCAGTGTCCCCAAGGTGCCACCTCCACCCCAGTGCCAGGGGATGGTGCCACCACCCCTGTGCCACCACCACGTCCCAAGGGCACCCACGGAGCTGTCGGGGTTCAGAGTTGGGATTTGGAGGATTTTTTAGGATTTTTGCTATTTTTGGCGAATCCGGGTCAGTTTTTCCCAAAACCATATTCCTGCTTTTCCCTTTATTCCCGAATTTTCCCACCCAGGCTGATCTAGGAATGCCAACACCTCCTCCTCCTCCCGGGGGATGAACCCCCCCGGCCCCAGCTGTGCTGCCCCCACTCCTCCCTGCTCTGGGGCCTGCCAGGAATGATCCCAAAAATCCTGGGAATCCTGCAGCAGGGCTGGAGGGATTTATGGATTTTATTGGCATTAATTTTAGCCCGAAATTAGAGCAGCTCAGTTAATCATCCTCATCTTCATCCTCATCCCATCCTCATCCTCATCCCATCCTCATCTCAACCTCATCCTCATCCTCATCCTCATCCTCATCCTCATCCTCATCCTCATTCTCATCCCATCCTCATCCTCATCCTCATCCTCATCCTCATCCTCATCCTCATCCTCATCCTCATCCTCATCCTCATCTTCTTCCCCATCCCATCCCATCCCATCCCATCCCATCCCATCCCATCCCATCCCATCCCATCCCATCCCATCCCATCCCATTCCCAAACCCCCACAGCTCCCCCTCCCCGGNTTCCCAAACCCCCACAGCTCCCACTCCCAGGAATTCCATCCTATCCCTCCTATTATGGACAATCCCCCCAGCACCCCCACGGCTTTCCCTGGAATGGTTCCTTTGGAGCAGGGCAGGAATCAGCCACTGGGATGTGGGAAAAGGCAAGTACAGACAAATAAAACCCAGGGATTTTTAGGGAATGTCACGGAAGTCCCCAAGGCAGTGGGATTTGGAGTTGTCCTGGTGCCCCCCAGCATCGGTGGCTCTGGGGTTTGGGATTTGTGCTGGGATCAGTGCTGGGATTGGGGCTGGGATCAGCATTGGGATTGGGATTGTCCCTGGGATTGGGGTTGGGATCAGTGTTGGGATTGGTTCTGGAATTGGGGTTGGGATCAGCGCTGGCATCAGTGCTGGGATCAGGGATTGGATCAGGCTGGGACCAGGCATAGGATCAGGGATGGGATCAGGGCAGGATGGACCAACTGGGAATTCACAGCTCCAGAGGCCAAAAAGCACCGGAGCGATGTGGGGGGGCCGGGGCAGTTTCCCGGCGTTCCCGGGGGGTCGGCAGCTCCTGCCGGGATCGCTGCGGCCGCGCAGGAGCCGAGGGGCACCCGGGGGTCCCCTGGGTCCTTCCCGGGCTCTCCGGAGCCGCCATCCCGCCGGAGCATCCCAGCACCCTCCCGCTCCCCACGCTCCGGGGCCGGTTCGTCAGCGGCGGCTCCGGGCCCGTGAGTCAGCAGCAGCCGGAGCCGCCGGATAAAAATATCCCACGGGCTGTGGGGGTGGCAGGGATTCGGCTGCCGGCGGGAACGCGCGGCCGGGGGCACCGTGGGAACCGCGGGGACCGGAATCGGAGCCGGGGATCGGCCTGGGCAGCGTCCCTGCGTCCCCAAATCCTGCCCTGCATCCCCAAATCCTGCCCTGAGGCCCCAATTCCTGCCCTGCATCCCCAATTCCTGCCCTGCGTCCCCAGCTCCACGTGGCCTCCCCACCGCCCCGTTCCTGGGCAGCAGCATCCCGTCCTCCCACGGCCTCCCCGCCACGACATTCCCGGGAAGCGCCCCGGCTTCCACGTGTCCTCCCTGCCACGGCGCTCCTGGGAAGCAGCTCCGCTCCCATCTGGCCTCCCTGCCACGACATCCCCGGGCAGGTGCAGCGCCGGAGCCTCCGGAATGTGCCGAGGCAGCGGAGCGAAGCCCTTGGGATGCGGGTCAGCAATTCCCGGCAGCAGCGCGAGATGCTGAGCGGGGAGGGGACGACTGCAGTGTCCCCGTGTCCCTGCATTTCTGTGTCCCCGTGTCCTCGTGTCCCTGTGTCCTCGTGTCCCTGCGTTCCCGTGTCCCTGTGTCCCTCCATCCCCATGTCCCACATCCCTGTTTCCCTATGTCCCTGCATTCCCACATTCCTGTTTCCCCGTGTCCCCGTGTCCCTGCATCCGTGTGTCCCGGCGTCCCAGTGTCCCCACAGCCAGCACCACCGGCCTGCAGCTGCCACCACAGCTGGATCCGTGCCCACAGCTGGATCCACGGCCACCACTGCACCCGTGCCCACCACATCTGCACCCACGGCAACACCTGGATCCGTGCCCACATCTGGATCCGTGCCCACACCTGCATCCAGGGCCACGGCTGTCGCCGTGCCCACATCTGGATCTGCAGCCACATCTGCATCCCCCAACCACATCTGCATCCCCGCCCACAGCTGCGTCCACGTCAACATCTGCATCCCTGCCCACATCTGGATCCGTGCCCAAAACTGCAGCTGTGGCCACATCTGCACCAGCGCCCACGACTGCGTCTGCAGCCACGGCCACACCTGGATCCATAAATCCCACGTGGATCCATAAATGCCATCTCCATCCATGCCCACATCTGCATCCACGGCAACATCTGGATGGGAGCATCAATCCCTGAGCTTTGGTTCGGGGGGGGGGCTGTGACAGCCGGGGGAGGGATTCAGGATCCGCCTTGGAATTGTGAATGGCGGAATAATTACCCAAAATGGGCCCCGAGCTCCGGAGCTTCAATCAAGGAAATCACAGGAGTTCCAGGGAATTTTAACATCAGGAGATGTTGATGGGAACAGGTTCAAACAGGGGGATCCGTCCGGAATCCAACCCCACATCCAACCCCACATCCATCCTGCATCTGCCCAGGGCGCTCTCAGCATCCCCTGGGATCTCTTGGATCCCCTGGGATCACCCAGGATCTGCTGGGGACACCTTGGATCTCCCAGAACCACCCAGGGTCTCTCCATATCCCACAGGATACTCTCAGTATCCTTGGGATCTCTGGGTATCCCCAGGATTTCTCGGTATCCCTGGGATCTCTGGTTCCTCACAGCTGCTGCCCTCAGATCCCTCCAGATCCCCCGGATCCAGCAGATCCCCCTGGATTCCCGGATCCCCCCGGAGCCCCCGGCCCGGCCGTACCTCCCGCTGCAGCACGAGCTCCTTGGTGAAGAGCGTGGCCTCCTCGCTGAAGGGCTCCCCCTCCTGCGCCAGCCCCGGCACGTTCCGGGCGCCCCGCGGGCACTCGATCCCTGCGGGAAAACCGGGCAGGGTCAGCGCCCCGGGAGTGGCACCCCGGGAATGAGTGACACCCCGGGAAGGGTCTGGGAGGGAAGGGGACATCGGAAACAAGTGGGACGTGGGGAACTCCGGGAGGGTCCAGGGGTGGCACGGCCGTGGGAGAGGCTGGGACAGGCCGGGAGCAGCAGGGATGGGGACAGGGGGACAAACGGCGATGGGGACATGGGAATGAGCCAGCAGGGATGGGGACATGGGGACAAACAGGGATGGGGACACATGGATGGGGACACAGGGACAAGCAGGGATGGGGACACGGCGACACATCCAGACCCCCGCAGCCACAACCCCTCCCCTTCCTCCTTTTCCCGCTGCCCCCGGGATCCCCCCGGCCCGTCTGGGAGCACAGGGAAGTCCTGCATTATTAATGATCGTTTACATAATTTGCATAATGAATGAAGTGCCGGGAATTGCAGCTCCAAGCCGGAGGAGCCACGAGTGAGGAGGTGCCACATCCTCAGGGCCACAGCAGTGCCACCAACACCCAGGGACACCAGGACACAGATCCCTGCCCGGAGCCCATCCTGAGGGACAACGTCCCTGTGCCACCATCCCCATCCCCATCCCCATGCCATTCCCAGGCCGTGCTGCCTCCAAGGGAAGCCATTTCCAGGGAACCCAGCAGCAGCTTCCCAGCCCTGTCCCTGCCCTTGATGACACCAACGTCCTCCGTCCCTGGAAATGGGGGAATTTCTGGAGAAGGGGGATTTTGGGTAACACCACGGAATGTGGGATGCAGAGCAGGAAATCCCAGGATCTTTGTTAATGAACTGGAACCATCAGTTCCCCCCAAAATCTGGGATCACCCTGGGATCCTCCTTCCAGCACTGGGTGGGCTCCGGCATGACCCTGATCCTGATCCTGGCTCTGATCCCGACCCAGCACTGATCCCAAATTTCTCTGGCAAGGAGCAAAATCCCAATTTTCCCCAGCGCTGCACTGGGAGCCGGAACGAGGAGCTGGAGCTGCCCTTCCCCCTCCATGGAAGGGGCCAGAAAGGTTCATGGACCACAATGGAATTCTTCCCCTCAAAATAACAAGGAAAGAACTGAGGAAGCGCCGGAATCCTTTAACTACGCCAGCTCCATGCCGGGATCCCGCTCCCGATCCTCTCCGGCCTCTGCCGCTTCCCAAAGCCACCTGAGGGAAGGTTCTGGAAAAGGGAAGGCTCCAAGGGCCGGGCTGGGTGTGCTCATCCCCCCGGGAATGCTGGCGGGAGAGGGGAGGGGGGCGCTGGGCACCCGGAAAAGTTCTCCAGCACTTTAAAAATAGCAGCTAATCCCGAATCCGCGGCTGTGCCGCTCTTCCCGGGGAGCCGTGACGGATTAATGAGGGATGCGGCTGCGAGTGCTGCAGCCACCGCGCTCCCCTGGGCTTCCCAGAGAATTCCAGCACAATCCTGCCCAGCCGGGCCGGCGTGGAGGGGGCGGCTGTGGGGCTGCTCCCATCCCGGGATCATCCCCGGAGGGATGGGGGCAGGAATTCCACGGCGTCCCGGGGTATCCTGAGCATCCCACGGCACCCCTGGGCATCCCAGGGTATCCACGGCATCCCTCAGCATCCCACGGACACTCCACAGCATCCCTGGCTATCCCACAGCATCCCTGGGATGTCCTGAAGCACCCCAAGGCATCCTGGAGCATTCCACAGCATCCCAGGGTATCCCGCAGCATCCCTGGGGGATCCTGCACCGTGATTCCGGGAGGAATTCCTCCCCGGCCATCAGTGGGAACAGATCACATAACTCTTTCCAGGGAAAACCCCTTGGAGCAAGGACCCTTCCAGCCTGAATTCCCGGGATTTAAACAGCTTTGCCCCCTTGCTGTGCCGGAGCCGCAGCCGGCGCCGGGATCTGGGATGGCTCCGGGCAGGGATCGGCCGCGCCAGGGATAGATCTCCCACAGGATTTATGGATTTTGGGAGCAAGGGAGGCCAGCGGGAGGGAGGGGACGCCCGGGAGCTGCGGGAGTGGGGCCGGAACGCCGGGATCCGCTCGGGATCCTGGCGGGAACAGCCCCGGGACAGCCCCACGGAAAAACTCCGGATTCCCATCCCCGCCTCACAATTCCGCAGCTCCCGGGGAAGGTTTTGGGACCCTTTGGAGCCACTTGGCCACTCCAGCATCCCCGGGAATTCTCCCGCTCCCAGCCCCCGCTCCGGGAAGGCGTCAGGCTCCGGAGTTTTGCTGGGAGAGAGGAATTCGGGATTAAACCGGCGCCTGTATTTGCACATATTTATAGTGCTCCGACGGATCTATTTTAGCTGGAAAGCCGGGATGAGCTCCCTCGGGAGCATCCCTGGAGTCACATTTTAAGGGACTTGGCATCTCTTTCTGGTGCTCATTTGCATTTGATATCCATAAAAAAGGCAGGCGTTGATAAAAGGCGGATATTTATCCTATTCCTGGCTTGGCAGAGGAGGGTTGGGAATGACACCGGGGAGAAATCCAATAAAAAACAGGGAAAATAAAAGCCGGAAGGTCCCGCTGGGATCACGGCCGTCGGCCTGTGGCATTCCATGGGATGGGATGGTTTTGGGATCAATCCCTGCAAGAACAGAGCAGGAATCCCAAAGGAGCAGGAATTCCCATGGAGCAGGGACCTTCAAAGAGGAGAACCATGGAACAGGGACCCCCATGGAACAGGGAATGGCACGGAACAGGGATTCCCATGGAACAGGGACGCCCCTGTGGAGCAGGGACTGCAGCACCAGGAGAGGTGCCAGGCCCTGATCCCATTCCCTGTGGATCCCATTCCCTGTGGATCCCATGGACTCCAGGGAGATGCCAGCCCTGCCCATCCCAATCCCTACAGATTCCACTGGGATTCCAGGGCAACCTCTTGAATCCAGACATATTTCCATGGATCCCAATCCCTCCTCCCGAGCACAGGGAGCTCCATCACTCCCGACAATTCCCACACTTCCATGACCAGGAAGAGGGAGCCACCTTCTCCCAGCATTTCCTGCTGGCTTTGACAATGGATAACTCAGATTCCTGGGATATTCACAGGCAGGAGCACATGGGCAAGGGCGGAGAAGGGACACAATTCCAGAGGGCAGGAGCCAGCCTGGAACAGGGCTGGGAATCCAGGGATGGGAAGTTCCCACAGCTCCCAGAGGGATGGAGGCACTGGGGGGCACTGGGGGGACACTGGGGGCACTGGCAGGGCCAACCACACCCAGGGATGCTCCAGGATCTGGCGGCATCCAGAGCACCAGTGGGAAAAGGCTTTGGGATGGGAGGGGCTGGGGGGCAGAGGGGGATCCCATGGCCCCATTCCTGGTCATCCCAGGTCACTGGCGGGACTGGGAGCGTCACTGGGAGCAGGGATGGAGCCCCCACTTCCCAAAGCCCCATCCCGGTGCCGGTGTCCATGGGGCTGGAGAAGGGACACGTTCCCAGCTCTGGGAACAAAGGGAAGGACAAAAACTCCCTGACTCCATCCTCGTCCCCCACAGGACAAACATTTCCCGTGTGGGAGCCACTCCTGCCTTTCCCGGTGTTTGATCCCAGGCTGGGATCCCTTGAAATGCCCATGGAATTCTTCCTGACCGAGCGGTGACCGATCCGAGCTTGGGGCCGTCCGGCACACCCGGATATGGCCATGGAAACGGCCCCAGGGATGAGCCCCCCTCCGCCCCCCCAGCCACGGATCCGCATCCGGAGGCTCCAGCAATGGGAATTCCCATCCCAGCACCCCCTGTTGCTGAGGAGGTGGTGCCTGGGATTTGGGATGCTCATCCCCATCCTCATCCTCATCCTCATCCCATTCCCATCCTCATTCCCATTCTCACTCTAATCCTCGTCCTATCACCATCCTCATCCCATCTTGATCCCATTCCCATCCTCATCCTCCTCCTCATCCTCAATCCATCTTCATCCCACCCCCTCCATATCCTCACCCTCATCCCCATCCCGGTGTTCCCTTCCTTCTCCCCAGTTCGTGCTTCCCCAGCCGCTCCTGAGTTTTTTGGGTGGGATCACCTTTCCCAAATCCCAAGCTCACCCACCCCAACCCCAGCCCGACCCAACCCGGGGCAGCTCCAGCTGGGACCCTTCACCCCGAGGGCCCCAATCCAGGGGATGTTCCTGCGGTGCCGATGCCGGGAACACCGATGCCGGGAACGCCGATGCCGGGAACGCCGCGCCCATCCCGGCTCACCTGCGAGCAGGAAGGTGATCAGGCAGGTTTCCTTGGGCAGGAAGAGCTTGAGGCGGGAGCCGCTGAACACGTACTCCACCACGGCCTCGGAGCGGCCGGCGCGCTGCAGGAACGGCAGGAACTGCTTCGCCTTCTGCGTGTCCTGCGGGAAAACAGGAGCTCAGGGACCTTCCGGAATCCTGCTGGGCCGGGGCTGGGATGCAGGGCTTGGGAGCTGAGCGTTCCCAGCTCGGGATGGGCCGTGCACCCCCAAACACAGCCCGAATCCATCCCGGAATCCCAAATATATCCCAAAACCACGTCCAAAATCAATCCCCAAACACGTCTCAGAACTCGTCTGAAAACACAGCTCAAAACGCATCCAAAAATGCCAAAGGCATGCCAGAATAAATCCTAAATATGTCCCAAAATGCATCCCGAAACCATCCCAAAATACATCCCCAATACATCCAGAATTCATCCCCAAACCCATCCAAAACCCATCCCAAACACACCCACGGGGCAGCTGCCTGGATCAGCAGGACAGATCCGGCCCCGTCTCCCCCATCCCTAAGGGAGCATCCCGTGATTCCCCTTTCCTGGGATTCCCCCTTCCCACCCCAGCAGCAAAGGGCTCCCTATAAATGATATTTATAGGGATATTAATTGAGGAAAACTTATTGAGCTCTGCTGGGAGGGGTCGGGATCCCCAAATTCCCTCAGCAGCGCCAGGGAATCCTGGATTCCCTCCGGCATTCCCAGTTCCCAGGCCATGGGGCAACTCCCAGGTTATTTATCCAAGGAAAAAAAGGAAAAACCCCCAGCAGCTCCCAAAACAAAAGGCGCCGTGTGGGGTTTTATCCGGTTTTATCCCCTGCGGAATTCCAGAGGGGGATCCTTACCCCGGAGATGTCGGCGACCCTGTGGATCGGCACCTCCTTCTTGCTGTGCAGCCCCTTCCCGTTCTTGATGGCCCTGGAAAAGGGAGGGAGCACCAGGAATCAGCTCCTGCCCGGCAGGGAGAGCCGGAGTCAGCCCAGTCAGGGAATGAGGGATTTCCAGGAATAACACGGGGGCGGAGAGGAGCCTGGATGGGGGAATGCTGCACATGGAGGGCACTGAAGGGATGGAAAACCAGCGGGATGCTGCAGCTGGAGCCAGATCCAGAGCCAGACCCGGATCCTGATCCTTGTCTGGGTGCAGGGATGCAGGGCCTGGGGAGTTCCCTTGGGATGAGGCCACCGAGTTCCGTGTCCCCACATGGAGCGTCCCCTCCTGCCCCAGGGCTGGGAAAGGCTGGAGCGTGCCGGGATGCAGGAGGAGCCCAATGGTCTGGGGTGTGATTCCAGGCTCTCTGAAGAGCTGGGAACGTTCAAGGGATCCCCCAAACCGCTTTGGGCCCTGCTCCACAGGGAGATCCCAAACCTCCCATTCCCGCTGCTCCGGCACCGTTCGGAGCTGCCGGCTCCTCTGCCCGGTGCCAGCACAATCACGGATTTGGGATGTGCCACAGCTCCTGGCATGGATCAGCCACCTCCACCCGCTCTGGGATCGGGCGGGAACATCCGGCAGCTCCCTCTGGGGACATCCAGGCTGAACCTCCAGCCCCGGAGCGCGGCTCCAGGTGTCACATCCCAGTCCCGTATCCCCTTCCAGGTGCCACATCCCAGCCCTGTATCCCGGTATCCCGGTGCCCCCCGCGCAGCTCCGAGCTGCTGACTTCCTGCCAGGCTTCCCAAAAGGCACATTCCAGGCGTTGGGAAGGAGCCTCTGAGCAATCTGCCGGCCGCCCACCGGCCGGGCACGGCTGGGGTGGGAGCGGAGCAGCTTTCTCGGGATTGATCCATGTGCCTTTTCCCGCAGCAGCCAGTCCTGCCCGGGAAGGCGCCGCAGCCCCCTCCAAGCTGCTCTTCCCGGCTCTCGGCACCGTGCCGGGATCTGCTGCCAAGGAGGAGCTGAGATCCCACCGTTCCCACCGGGCTCAGCCGTGACGGAGCCGCCTCCAGAAGGAGCTGGGCTGGGGAGGGAAGGGCTCCATCGCCATTCCAGGGGCCATCGGGAGGATGGGATGAGGGATGGGGATATGGGGACACTCGGGGGGCTCCCAGGGCTGGGAACGGCCATCCCTGTGGAGATGGGGGGCACCGGGATACAGGAGGGGTGGGATCCTCTCTGTGCACAGCTGGATCTCGTGTGCCAGGATCATGGAGAGGTGCGCTGTGCACAGCTGGATTGGGCACGGCTGGAATGTGCACGGCTGGATCACACACACCTGGAATGTGCACGGCTGGATCACACACGGTTGGAATGTGCACAGCTGGATCCCGTGTACCTGGGACACAGCTGGGGACAGACGGACGGGATGGGACAGAGGGAGCTCCGTGTGGGACAGGGGCACGGAGCTGGGAATCACCTCGAGCCACAGGGGCGGGGCAGGGGGACAGGGACAGGACAGGGGACACGGAGCAGCTCTGCCGCTCCCAGGGACACCCGAAAGATCCGGGGGACGCTCCCCCAGATCCAGGTGGGACACGGGGCAGGGAATCACCCCGAGTTATGGGAAGGGATGGAGGGACAGGGACAGGGCAGGGGGACAGGGCCAGCCCAGGGGAGCCGCTCACCGCGCCTCGGCCGCCAGCAGCTCATCGTAGTGCGCCGAGCGCTGGTCGTCGTCCTGCCGGTAGCGCAGCACCGTGGCCAGGCCTTTGCTCACCAGCGCCTCGGCGATGTTGCTGCGGGAAAGGGATCGGGATTGGGGCGGGAACTGGGGCAGGGATGGGGAGCGGCACCTCCTGGGGGGACAGGGAGACCCCCTATCCCATCCCGTCCCATCCCATCCCATCCCATCCCATCCCATCCCATCCCATCCCATCCCATCCCAGTTCTCTGGCCACAACGGGGGTCCCTAACTGGGTTCACCCCACGGGAAGAAGCCTCCCAGGACCACCCCAAAAACCCCATCCCAAAAATTCCCCCAAAACTCCCCCCACCCCAAACCCAGCAGGCTCGGCATCCCCAGGCCATGGGAACCTCCTCCTTGATTTCCCAATTCTGTCACTTTTTTCCAGGAATGGGGGGTGGGCACTGGTTTGGGTGCGGGGGGCACCATCCCTGGATTCCCCCCCAAAACCTCCAAACCCCCCCAAACCCGAGGGGTGACGGCTCCCAGACCACAGGAATCTCCTTGATTCCACCATCCCAGTTTTTTTCCAGGAAGGAATTTGGGCACGGTTTGGGGGGGCTTGGACAGGGAGACCCCCCCCATCTCCATTCCCATGGGAAGGGGCTTGGAGCAGCATCTCCCAGGATTTCTGGGATCAGCAAGGAGGGGCCTGTGCAAGGCAGGGATGAATCCATCACGTTCCACTGCTTTAAGCAAATCCATGAATTCTCCTTTGCCAGCGCATCCCTAATTCTCCTCCAATTACTGCCCCCCCGCTAATTCCCTCCGTATCCCCAAAAAAAAGCGGATCTATCCCGAGGCTGGAGGGACTGATCCCTTCCCGAATCCCGGGCGTGCCCCTTCCTGAGGAGGGGGAAGGGCAAATCCATCACCGGGAGCTGAAATTAGGTCTCGGAGCAGGGGGAGGAATCAAAAAATTCGGGATTGGCAAGCAAGGGAATGGCTGCAGCCGGAGCAGCTGCGGCAGCGCTGGGAATGCTGAGCGCTGGGAATGGGCACTCTGGGAATGGGAACTCGCAGGAATGGGCACCCCAGCATTCCCAGCCATGAAAATCCTGCTGCTTCCCAGTGCCAAAACACCCCCCTGGCTGGAAATCCTGGGAAAAGCCCAAACTCTTGCAGCATCCAGAGGTTTTAAGGCTCAGAATTCCCACTGGGACTGATCCTGGCACCCAGGGAAGGAGGGTGAGGAGGAGGGAGACAGGGAGAACAGCTCAAAGGAGGAATTCCAGCCCTGAATTCCATACCCTGCTCCTCATCCCGGCCCAGGGAGTGGGAGGCACCCCGCATTCCCAGCTCCAAACAAAGCTCTGGAAGCGGAGCTGGAGCTGCGGCCCAGAGGGAAGGAGCATCCCCCAGTTAATCCCAGATTAAAGACTGGGAATACAGTGGGGGAAAATCTCTTTAGGCTGAAAAATGCCAATTTGGGAACTTCAAGCCAAAAACATCCATTTTTAAGTGACTCCTGCTGCTCCTTTCCCAAAGGAAGTTTGGGAGGGGTTTCATCCCACTGGATCCCAGCACGGATCAGGATCGGGATCGGGATCAGCGGTGCCAAACCCATCCCACCCCCCAAACTCCAAATCATCCCAAACTGCAGCCCCCAGGGAAGAGACCCCCAGCTCCCACTGGGAATTGTGCCTGGAATTACAGCACAGGGTGCTCCTGACATGTGGGCTTGGGGATTTCCAGGAGCATTTTTTCCCAAGGATAATGCAGGATGCTGTGGGATGCTGTGGAGAACTGTGGGATGCTGTGGGATTCTATGGGATGCTCTGAGGTGCACCAGCATTCCTAGGGCACGGATCAGGCCCAAAACGTGGAGGAGATGGAAGAGAGCAGTGGGATGGAGGAATCCCTGGATCCAGGCAGCGACATGAGCAGGGAGAGACAGGGAGATGGGCAGGGATCCAGACAGGGAAATGGGCAGGATGTGGGCAGGGATGGGGACTGGGAGATGAGCAGGGATCCAGGCAGGGATGGAGACAGGGATCCAGGCAGGGATCCAGCAGGAGAAGCCGGGTTTGTGCCCAGAGCTAGGATGGGAGCTGGGATGGGAGCTGGGATCAGGGCTGCAGCTCCTGCCCTGGCTCCCGCCCCGGCGCCGCCGTGCCCGGAATTCCAAGCAGGCTCAGCCCAGCCCAGATGCCGGGCGGACACTCCAGGAGGACAAGCCAGGCTTTATTCCCTGCTCCATCCCAGCCTGGCAGAGGCCTCGGGACACAGACCCTGCTCTGTTCCACCCCAGCATCCCGGGATGCAGCACTGGGAATGGGAATGGCACCGGCACTGCCGGGAGCATCCCGGGAATGCAGGGACAGCTCTCCCAGCCCTGGGATTGGGAGC
>VZTJ01002610.1:32467-57971 GCA_013397795.1 Orthonyx spaldingii | reverse complement strand
GGACTGACCGCAGCAGGGGAGCCAGGGATGGACACAGGGATGGACACAGGGATGGGACACAGGGATGGACACAGGGATGAGATGGGATGGGACAGGATGAGACACAGGGATGGACACAGGGATGGGACAGGATGGGACACAGGGATGGGACACAGGGATGGGACACAGGGATGGACACAGGGATGGGACAGGATGGGACACAAGGATGGGACGGACACAGGGATGGGGCCCTGGTGGTTCCTGGGACACCCCAGGGAGCCCCTGCTCTTTTTTTTCCCCCCAGAGCAGTTGCCAAGGCCAGGGCGGCGTCGCTTCCACGCACATGGAATATTCATCCCGGAGCTCTCCCGTGCCGGCTCCCTCCATCCGAGCGATTAATCCCAGAGTTAATTAGGGAAGAGCCACGATCCATCTCCCGCGCCCGGCGCAATTACCCGGAGCTGCTCCCCGGCGCAGCGCGATCGATGGGTGGAGGAGCCGGCCCTGCCCGACACGCTCCACGGATTTATTCCACAAATCCATAGCGGCCTGGGAAGCCTCCAGTTCATCCCGCGCCGCCGGGCAAATTCCAGCGGCTGGGAAGGACGCGGTGGCCCAGGGAGAGGCCCCGGCACCAGAGCCAAAAACCCCAAATCCGGTCCTCATGCCCCATGAAAATCCCAGCCTGGAAAATTCCCACTGCTCCGGGATGAGAGGGTGAGAGGGGAGATAACATTACATTCCATCTCTCCCCAGGGAGCAGGGAATTCCGGGGTGGATTCCCACATCCCAGCTCCTCTCCCAACAGGAACTGAAGGACACAGAGCCATGGCAGCCATGACAGGGATGTTCCTTCCTCGTCCCCCCTCGGTGCTTGGTCCAGAGGGAATTATTTTGGGAAGCAATGGCAGCGTTCCAGCAGGATGGGACAAGGAGGAATCCGGCAAAGGAATTTCAGGATGAAACCCAGGGTGGGTTTCAGGCTCTCCCAGTCAGGAACTGGGGCTGGTGCTGGAGCAGCCGCAGCTGGAAATCCCTGGGGATGGGTGGAACAGGCAGCAGGAGCTCCAGGAGAGCTCCAGGAGATGCAAATCCCCATCCTGCCCATGGCATCGGAGCGGGACACGCTGGGATAAGCTGGGAGAGCAACACCCCCAGTAAGATCAGCAATTGCCAGAGAATCCCAACCCCTGGAGCTGGGAACGGCCGTGAGGAGCCGGGATGGGTGGTGGGATCGCCCAGGATCCCATCGTGCCAGGATGGTGGAGCTGAGGGATCACAGACCGGTGCCACGCCCGGGAGGTGGGTGCTGCTTCCACTGGGATGGGCTGGGATGGGTCCATGAGGAGCCTCCCAAAGGCACAGGACAGGATCCATAAGGAGGGAATGGACGGAGCTCCCGAGGCTCCTCCAGGGCAGGCTGAGCTCCCTGAACCCCCGAACACCCCGGAAGCCCAGGGACCCCCAAGGTCACCCTCCAAAGGCACCAGTGCCAGAGCCGATTCCCATCCGGGATCCAACACAGGGCACGGCGGTGGTGGAGAACTGGCACCAGTAACCCCGGAATGGCTCAAACTGGGACCGCACTGAGGTGCCAGAATCCCGTTCCAGACCCGGTGTTCCCATCACAAATCCCAACAACACCCCCACACTCTCCTGACTCCGAGAAGCGCCGAATTTCCCATTAAAAAAATCTCCCAAGCTGCTCTTTTCCCCTTTCCCTATTTTTTTGGAATACCCAGGCAGGCTCTGAGCTGGAAAGATCCAATTAGGCACCGAAACGGCCCCGACGAGCAGCCACGGCCGTGCCACGAAGGGAATTGATTTTATTTGACCGTTTTATGAGCACTGGAAAATTGCATCCGGAGCGTGCGCTCCGCTGGTTAACGCAGCCCTCATTCCCGGAATTGCTCTGAACCAGCCTCGGAAAATATGCCGCGGAAACAAAGGGAGAAGCCGGGCGGAATTCCTGGGAAATGGGGAGTGCAATCCCTCGAGGGGTTTGGCTGCATCCCGGAATTTCCCACGGTGTCCGTAAGGAGTCGCACGGCGGCACCGGCACCGGACTCAGCCCATCCCTGCTCCCTCATCCTCAACTTCATTCCCTCCTTCATTCCCTCATCCTCAACCTCACCCCTTCCTTCATTCCCTCAGCCTCATCCCTTGTCCCATCCCTTGTCCCCTCATCCCAACCCCATCCCAACCTCGGCCGCTCCCTCTGTACCTTCTTCCCGATGAGCTTCTTGCGCAGGAATTCCCGGGCCTCGAACATGTAGGGAATGTCGTAGAGGGGCCTCAGCTTCCTGTTCTTGTCCTGCCGGGAGGGGGGACACAGGTCAGGGGATTCCCGAATCCACCCCGGATCAGCATCACCCCCCACCCAATTCCTCATCCCAGTTCAGGCTCCCCAAGCTCCGCTGAACCCCAAGGGGACCCCGGGATAATCCCAACATTCCCCCAGGAGGAGGGGCCAGCAGCCTCTGGAACCCGGGCTGGGGTTCCAGAAGGGAACGGGGTGATGGGAATCTGGGGTGGGGGTGACCAGGGTGACCCTCTGGGGTGTCCCAGGGGCATCTCCTGGAGCCAAATCCCTGCAAAGGCTGCGCAAGAAGGGGAGTTTTCCATCGGAAATGGGGATTCAACCCATTCAATCCTGCAAGGCGATCCCTGGGAACACACACCCAGTGATGGGAACGGGATGGATCCTGTGAGGGAATCCCTGGGAACCCACAGCCAGTGATGGGAACGGGATGGATCCTGTGAGGGAATCCCTGGGAACTCAGAGTGGGCACCGGCCCCAACCCGGAGGAGGCTCCTGCTGCAGGCAGAGGCTGAAAACCCCTTCCCAGGCACATCCCAATCCTGGCAGGCTTTCCCCTGGAAATGGGAGCTTTTACACTCGCTGGGGACCACGGGTGGCACAGAAGAGGTTCCTGATTCCCAGCGAGGTGGGATCGAGGAGCCAGCACAGAGCTGTGCCGGGCAGCCGGGATGCGGTGCCCACCTGCCGGCCCCGGAGCCGGTTTTCCAGCAGGGAAAGAGCTTTGTCCTGGCCCAGCTGGGCACACGAGGATGGCCCAGCCGGTGGCACGGCTCGGGAATGTGCTGCTGCCCTCGGGAAGGCCGGCACCGCTGCCCCACTCCCAGCAAGGTGCTCGGGAATGGAGTTGTCTCCAGGATTTAGCCGGCGCCAGAAAAATTCCCATTTCCGTGCCAAGGCTGGAGTGGAGCCCCGTGGTAAATCCTGCGGCACCAGGGATCCGAGCGGGGCTGCCGGGGGGCTCTGACCCCAGCACCTCCCCCTGGACCCCCGGCACTCCCCGGGGCCGGAACCGCCCCCGCTCCAGGGACGCCGGGATATTGGGATGATGAGTTCCTCATTTCCCAGTGCCACGGAACCGCCGCCGTTGCTCCATGGAAAAGTCACCCCGTGGAGATGGAGGATTCGGCCAAGAGGGTGCACGGGGCAGGCTCAGCCCCCCACTTTGGCACCTCCTGCCCCCAAAGCTGATCCCAGGCACTGCTCCAGCCCCTGGAGTGGCGGGAGCTCGGAATGAGCACGGAGGAGCTGCCGTGGCACCACCGGCCTCTCCCTCTGCCCCTTCCCAGGGGAGAAGCCTCTCCCTCTGCCCCTTTCCGAACTTCCAGCCCCTGCCCGTGGGCTCCCAGAGCGCTCCCAGTCCCCCAATCCTCGGGGTGACTCCCGGACCCTTCTGTCGGTGGGATCTGATGGATCCAGGCCCCAAGACCCTCCCGCCCTCGCCAAGGTCACGGCGAAGCTCCGACACCGAGCGCGGCTCGGCGCGGCAAAGCCCTGTGCAAACAGTAATTAATCCTCGCTAACGAACTCCAAATTTATGGCTTAGTTAAGTGTCTGTCTGGCACAGGCTGTTAAATCCCTAATCCCATCCCGCCGGAGTGCAGGAAGCGGGATGGCAAAGCCCTGGGTGGCCCCGGCACCGCCCAGGGGCTCAGGGGCCCAAGGAGAATTCCTGGAGGAGCCAGAGGTGGGATCTGAGTCCTCCCCAGAGCTCCGTCGGGACTGCAGCCACTGGGAGCACCCCAAAAAGGGACCACCCCAAAAAGGGGCACCCCAGCACCATTCCTGTGCCATTCCTGTGCCATTCTGGGATCCGCGGTGCCATCCTGCCAGTTCTGGATGCGCCCTGGAGGTGGGACCTGAGTCCTTCCCAAAGCTCCATCCGAGCAGCTCACGGGTCTGCAGCCGTGTGGGACCACTCCAAAAAGGAGTCACCCCAAAAAGGGGTCACCCCAGAAAGGGGTCACCCCAGAAAGGGGTCACCAGCACAGGCCCCCCAGTGCTGTGCCAGGATCCACGGCTGCACCATTCCAGCCCCGGATGTGCCGGCGCTGACCGAGCCCTCACATCCTGCTGCTGCTGCTGCTGCTGCTGCTGCTGCTGCTGCTGCTGCTGCAAAATGCCAATTCCCTTTGGGAATTCTCAGCACGGCCTGGCTGTGCCAGGAGCTGGATAATGGGAACGTTTAAGTGCCCAACCCAAAGCGCCCTGACCACCGCCCTGTCAGCCCCCATTAAATCCCGCTTTGTTGTCCCACAGAAATGACATTCCCGGCGCAGGGGAAGCGGCAGCTGACGGCTCTGGGAAGCCGTTCAAGAACTCGGACGCTCGGCGGAGGTTTTGCAAATAAACACGAAAAATCAACGGAGCAGCGGGAAGTTAACGGAATTCCACAGCCGGCAAACTCCGGCAATTTCCGACACGGAGAAGGATTTTGTTGGGTTTAACCCATTTTTCAAGGCAGGAGTTGGATCCTAACAAGGAGTCACCTGGGAAGTTGTGGCTGCCCCATCCCTGGAATGTTCACATCCGCACTTGGAAAAACCTGGGATAGTGGAAGTGTCCCTGCCCACGGTGGGACTGGAGGGGCTTGAAGGTCCCTTCCAACCCAACCCAACTCATCCCAATCCATTCTGGGATCCCACCATTCCATGAAATGCCGGTCCCGGCTCTCCTCGGCTGCTGGAGAGAGTCATCAGCCACCGAGAAGTTAATTAAGCCCAGGGATCTGCGGCTCACTTAATTAAAGGTGAGCAGCGAGGACGTCGCTCCATTAGCGACGAAGTCGGAGCTGCCTCTTCAGGGAGCTGCCGGAGGAGGGGGGCACCGGCTCCTTTCCCTCCCGGAACACGGGGATTTCAATCCCGAATTTGATGGGAATGTGCTGGTTTATCCCAGGCTGGGGAAGACAGGGCAAGAAAGCAGCTTTTTGGTTCCAGTGAGAGTTCGGGCAGCTCCAAAGGGGGATGAGAGCGGCAGCGGGGCCAGCAGGGCCCCCAAATTCCCTCCTCCCTAAACAACCCCCCGTGGCTCGGAACACCGGACAGGGCGAGAGACTTCCGGCTCTCCTGCCCAATTAACAGCGTCATGGTGCCTAATTAAGGTCTATTTCCAGGTAAGCAGCAGCCTGTATCCACCACCAGGGATTCCAGGAGGGATAGAACATGGAATGCTGCCATTCCCGGCTGTTGGGGTCCCGCTCCCAGCCCCAGCCCCTTCCCGAGGGCACAGGCTGGGGGTGCTGACGGATGCAGCTGGAGCAGCTGGAAACGCTCAGAGAGCCCGGATGGCAAATCCAGCTCCCACATTCCAGGGCTTCCGCGGGATCTCAGGGTGGGGGGAACCTGCTCCATTCACCTTGGGGGAGAAGGATCCCACTCGGAGCAAGAGAGGCTCCCAGGGATGCAGGGGAGGGGAGACGGCTCCTCGGTGGTGTCACACCACGGGTCACCCTCGGCTGAACCCGCCGGGGATGTGCCGGGTGGGAAATCCATCCTGGAGATCCATCCCAGAGGCCGTGACAGGGAACAGGCACTGCCTGCAATGCACATCCCACTGATCCCGGGCTGCTCGGAGCAGGGGAACGGCGCGATCCCCCCGGGACCAGCCAGAGCTCCCAGCTCCCCATGCAAAGATCTCGGGGTTTGTTCCAAGAATTCCGGGTGCCAACACTCAGGGGGGGACCCCAGCGGAGCCGAGGGGACCCAGAGCCTGGTGGCGCTGTGGGATGGCAGGTGGGGAGAGCCCCCCCCCCGGGCCCTGCCAGCGCAATTAGGGAAGCTCATTATTTGTAAAGTAATTAGCAGAGCTAATCAACTCCCAGCGCCACGGCGGAATGAGCGGGAGGAGAGCGGGAGCTGCCAGCTGGAAACGCCAGCGCCGGGAGCGGGGACGGGGACACTGCAGCCCCCGAGGGTCCGCGGGGTGGGGCCTTGTGTGGGGACCCGAGCGCTGGGGAAGGATCCCACACGGATCCAGAGAGGCTCCCAGGGATCCAGGGAGGCTCCCGCTCCCAGGAAGCCGAAGCAGGGGAGGGGAGATGGCTCCTCGGTGGTGTCACGCTGAACCCGCCAGGGATGTGCCGGGTGGGAAATCCATCCCGGAGCTCCATCCCGGAGGCGGTGACAGGGAACAGGAGCAGCGGCTGTTCCGCACCGGAGCCCGGGAAGCTGCGCTCGGCTCGGTCCCGGCACGTGGGCGGCCACGCTCCAGCAGCTCCAGCAGCTCCTTCCCGGCGTCCCAGGAGCCGGGCAGGGCTGGGAATGACACCGGGAGCAGCAACAGCCCCAGGGAAGTGACAGCCCTGAGGACTGCCGTGCACAGGGACAAGGATGAGCAGCTCCCGGTGACATCCCGGTGACATCCCGGTGACATTGGCAGGCACCTGAGCAGGAGCTTGTTCAAGAAGCGATGCCTGAGTGGGCACTTGGCTTCTCCAGCCTCTCCAGCCTCTCCTGCTCCAGTGCTCCCTCTCCATCCTTGTCCCCACTCACACCCAGCGCCACAGGCCTCGAGAGACCCTCGAGTGACAGGAGCTGGGTGGCACTGGAGGCTTTGATGGCACCGAGGGACAGAGAGCACAGCCAGGGGCTGGTGGGGACAAGGGCAGCACGGTTTGAGAACCATGGGACAACTGAAGCTGGAAAAGCCTCGGAGCCCATTGAGTCCAACCATCCCCAGCACTGCCAAGGCCACCACTGACCCTGTCCCCAAGGGCCACATCCACACAGCTTTGAAATCCCTGCAGGGATGGGGACTCAAAACCTCCCTGGGCAGCTGTGCCAGGGCTGCACTGTCCTTTCCAGAAGGAATTCCCAAATATCCACCCTGCCCTTGCCCTGGCCCAGCCTGAGGCCGTTCCCTCTCCTCCTGTCCCTGTGCCCTGGGAGCAGAGCCCGACCCCCCCGGCTGCCCCCTCCTGTCAGGGACTTGTGCAGAGCCAGAAGGGCCCCCGGAGCCTCCTTTTCTCCAGGCTGAGCCCTTTCCCAGCTCCCTCAGCCGCTCCGGGGGCTCCGGCCCCTTCCCAGCTCCGCTCCCTGCCCTAGACACGCTCCAGCCCCTCCAGGGCTCTCCTGGCGGGAGGGGCCCCTGGCTGTCCCCAGCACTGCAGGGGTCCCCCAGCAGGGCCAGCACAGGGGACAGTCCCTGCCCTGGGGCTGTGCCCACGCTGGGGCTGCCACAGCCCAGGGGCCAGCGGCCTCCTGCCCCCCTGGGCACCCTGGGCTCGTGTCCAGCCGCTGGCACAGCCCCCCCAGGGCCTTTCCCACTGCCAGAGTTCCTCTCCTGCCTCTCCTCCAGCAGCAGAGGAGCTCAGCATGGCTGGGCCCAACTGGGATTCGGGATCAGCAGGGATTTGGGATCAGCCAGGACACACCGTAGGCTTTTCCCCTTCATCATCATCATCCTCCTACACATCCTCACCAGGGAAGCACGTCCGGCACGGAGCGACTTCTCCGCATCCTCCGGTGCCCCTCCCACGGCCCTGGGAGCTGCCGGGAGGGGCAGAGGCTGCTCCATCCCAGCCGCTGCCTTCTCCTGTCTCATCCCGAATCCATCCCCGCCTCCCTCATCGCAGCCGACAGGGCCCGGCCCGGCCCTGATGGTGCTGCCGGCGCTCCCCGCTCCCGTCTCCTCCCCAGGGCACCGGGAGCGGCTCCGGAGCCTGGCGGGACCATCAATCTCCGTGGAGCCCGAAGGCTCCGATTAATCACGGCAGAGAACAGCCCTCGTCGAAACCTTCTGCTGCTTCCACGTGCTCCCGGCTCCGCTCCCTCTGCCGGGCCCTTCCCACGTGGGAGAGCGGCTGGACACGGAGCCTGGTGGTGGGGATCACCCTGCAACGGGCCTGGGGTGTCCAGGGCATTCCCAGCCACGAGGAACAGCAGGAATTGCAGTCCACAGGGATGGGGATCACCCTGAATGGGCTTAGGGTGTCCAGGACATTCCCAGTTATTTGGGAATGGACGGAATGGGGCCCACCGAGCCCTGGGCATTCCCAGAGGGATGCTCACCCCGGGATAACAGAATCCCAAAGGAAGAAGGAAAGATTTTCCTCCTCTCTGGATGCAGCTGTTGGAGCTGGGAGCTCCTTGCACGGAGCAGAATTTGGGTGGATTTACCCAAAATCCTCCAATCTCCCTCCATGGGAAGCACCGGGGTCGGATTCCAGAGCAGGGGACTCACGGGGACAGTGATGGCCCCGCGGGCAGATTCCGGGAGCCGCGGGACAACGAAGGGCCAGGCCAGGTCACCTTGAGGCTCCTCTCGCCCGATGGAGCAGCAGATGAGGCAGGAACAGGATTTTCCGCAGGAATTCCAGGGCTGTGTTGGCGCCTCGCGCTCGGCACAAGCTGCTCCGGAGCTGCAGAGGGGCCCAGCCCCCTTCCCAGAGGGATGCAGCCGGGACAGAGGATGGGCACATCCCACCACCCGCAGCCGGAGCTGCAGCATTCCAGGGAAAACCGTGTGTGCCACACCGGGGGACTCCCACCTGAGCCAGGAAAACGTTCCCACTCCCTCTTTGGGATCCCAACCAAGCCGAGACCAAACCCACGGAATTCTGATGGAGAGAAGAGCACTCATATCTCCAACCCCTGGAGCCCAGTGCCTCCAACTGCTCGAAAACAGCTCCAAAAGCCCATTTTGGTTGTGGCCTGGAATTCCCTGAGGACTCCACCCGGGGAGTTTGCTCCAGAGCCACAAGAACGGGGTTTTCCGGAGCGGGAATGCTCTGTGTCCAGGCAGAGGGAGCCCCGCGCCCTCGGCACACGCTGCTCCCAATTAATCAGCTTAAATTAATGAAGTTGTTGGCCTTGTCAGCAAGGGCTGCACATGGAACCAGCATCCCCTGGGAGCCACTTCCCGCGGCATCGGGATGAGCCAGAGCCAGCCTGGGATGAGCCAGATCCCACCTGGGATGAGCCAGATCCCACCTGGGATGAGCCAGAGCCAGCCTGGGATGAGCCAGATCCCGCCTGGGATGAGCCGGATCCACTGCCAGCACTGTCCCATGGCAGGATCCCACTGTTGCCAGTGACCCCAACTCCTCATCCCTGGGGATGGAGCTCCACGGCATCAACATTCCAGCTGGGAGACCCCAGAGCAGTCGGGAACAGCGACCCCAAGGCCCCGGAGCGGGACAGCCCCGGATCCTGGCGGGACTGACACTTCCATGCCAGGCTCTGCTCCGTGCTGGCTCCAAGACACCCTTTGCCCAACCATCCTCACCCTCCTGGACAGGGATGAAGGCCCAGGGAGCCTCGGTTCCACCGGGAGCTGGGACGGGAATGCCGCAGGACAAATGGGAAAGGCGGGGAACGATGGAAGCGACGGCACGGAAATAACCGGAGCTGCTTCAGCACAACGGAGAACTATAAATAATAAAGTTATAAATTATAGAATCTGGGAATCAGGGAATGGGTTGGGTGGGAAGGGACATCAGAGCCCATCCAGTGCCACCCCTGCCATGGCAGGGACACCTCCCACTGTCCCAGGCTGCTCCCAGCCCCAGTGTCCAGCCTGGAGAGGAGAAGCTTCAGGGAGAGCTCAGAGCCCCTTGCAGGGCCCAAAGGGGCTCCAGGAGAGCTGCAGAGGGGCTGGGGCCAAGGGCTGCAGGGCCAGGAGCCAGGGAATGGCTTCCCAGTGGCAGAGGGCAGGGATGGATGGGAGATTGGGAAGGAATTTGTGTCTGGGAGGGTGGGGAGGGGCTGGGCTGGAATTGCCAGAGCAGCTGTGGCTGCCCCTGGATCCCTGGCAGTGGCCAAGGCCAGGCTGGACACTGGGGCTGGGAGCAGCCTGGGACAGTGGGAGGTGTCCCTGCCATGGCAGGGGTGCCACTGGAGGGGCTCTGAGGTCCCTTCCCACCTAAACCATCCCAGGATTTTACGATTCCAACATTCCTGGCTGAGAAAGAATCAGGGAAGGATTCCTTGATTTGGGCTGGGGGGCTGATGGGAGCTTCCCAAGGGCTTTAACCCCCTGGCAGCTCCGCACCAGCCTCAGCCCGGCCCCAAACCCTCTGCAGGGGGAAGCAGGGAAGGCAGTGCCCTTTCCAAGGAATTCATGGGGGAATCAGCATTGCCCATTCCCAGGGGACTCATTATCCATCGGCATTTGGCTCCGTGCCCCCTCACCAGGGCTGAGGAGGAAACGGAGACATCCCAAAATATCCGCTCCTTCCACAAATCACTCGGGGTTTTTCCTTCGTCATTTCCCCACCGCAGCATCGGAATTCGGTGTTAAACGAGCCCAACTTCCCCGGCAGCCCCAGGAGCTCCGGAAGAGCTGCTCCCAGTGAGGCTGAGATCCCTGGAAAAGCTGCACCAGCAGCCCCAGCACAGCCAGGAGCACCCCTGCTCCAGGTTCTCCCAGATAAACGGGAGACACGGCTTTGCTGCCGCAGGGTTTTTCTTCCCAACCGCTGGAATTCACCCACCCCCAGCTTGCGTCTCCCTCAGCAACGAACTGCCCAGAAAAAGGTGGAAATCACAGGAATTAGTTGGATTTTCACCAAATATTCTTTGGATGCTGGAATGCAGACCCTCGTCAGCAGGCACCTGGAACTGGGGGATGCATTCCAGGCATCCCAAACTGGGCACCTGGAATTGAGGCGCTGCATTCCAGGCATCCCAAACCGGGCACCTGAAATTCAGGGATGAATCCTGGACACCCAAACTGGGTACCTGGAATTGGAGGATGCATCCTGGACACCCTAACTGGGCACCTGAAATTCAGGGATGCATCCTGGACACCCAAACTGGGTACCTGGAATTGGAGGATGCATCCCAACGCCCCCAGGGTTGGGAGATGCCGGTTCCAGGCTGCCCCCGACCGAATCTGTGCAGCCACCGGGACTTCCCAGAGTCCCTGCAATGTCCCCGAGCCCCCAGAGCCGCCCCACTCCCAGCTCCCCAGGCTGCGTCAGGGATTCCACACCCGGCCGTGATTCCAGCATGGAACAGCCGGAGCAGGGACAGGAAGCTCGGCCTGGAGTCCGGCTGGAGGAGCCTCGGGATGTGGCTCCGCAGGCACCGAGCGAGGGCCACGCGGATTTGGGAACCCAGCAGCACTTTGGCTGCTCCACTCCCAAGGAGAGGGAAAACGGGGTCGGCGTTCCCGGAGCAGGGATGATCCGGACCCAGGGCCTCTGTGACACCGGGAGGTGCCTCTGCTTCCTAAAACCGTCACCAAGGGGACGGGAATGGGGACAGGGATGAGGACGGAGCCGGCAGCTGCTGCCAGGCACAGCCCCTTCAGGGCTCTGGGAAGAGCCTCCACACTTTCCCCGCTGTTATCCCGGATTTCAGAGGATAACTGCGGATCCTGAGGGAAGCGGAGCGGGGTTGTCGCTCCAGGCCCTCCCTGCCCTGGATTTGGGGTCGTGTGGGAGGGGACACACTCCCAGCCCCCTCGTCCCCGCTCCCGGCGGGTTCCATTCCTGCACGGAGGATCCATTCCCGCAGGAACTGGGAGTGCTGGAATGCGGGAGCAGCTCGGAGCTCGACCTGGAGCCGGCCGGGAAGCCGGAGCTGCAGCGGAGCGCTCCGAGCCCACCCGCACGTGACGGAGGGAAGGAGCAAAAGCAGCCGGAGAAAAGTAGGACAGCGGGGCCGGGAGCGAGGGAAGAGCTCTGAAGGATGGAGCTGCCTCCCCTCTGCGGGGCTGGGACAGGGGACACCCCGAGCTGTCACTGTCACTGTCACTGTCACTGTCACTGTCACTGTCACTGTCACCCCTGCCCTGCTCACAGGACACCCCAAGACCCCCTTGCCAGCCCCAGGGGGCTGCACTGCGCCCACAGATCCGGGGAAAAGGCAGGATGGATCCATCAGCCATGCCACAGGCAGGTTCCCTGGCACAGGCAGGATCTGTGGTGCTGGCAGGTCCATGGCACAAGCCCAGACTGTGGCACAGGATCCCTGGCACAGGCAGGATGGATCCGTTACCCACGGCACAGACAGGATCCATGGCCCAGCCCGAGTCCCCGGCACAGCCCAGGTCACCTCCAGCACACCCACGGGGACACCGGGGCCGTGCCAGGCCACGCCACCCCGTGCCAGGAGGGGCCCAGCCCTTCCCCACCGTCAAGCCCTGCAGATCCAGGGCAGCTCCTCCCTGCAAAGTCATTTCCAAGAGTCCCCACAGCTTTGCCACTTGGAATTTTGGGAGGTTCTGAGGTGCTCCCAGTGTCCCCCAGGATGGCCGGTGCCACTGGAATCCAGGAACTCGAGCCGGGGGAAGGAGCTCGGGGGCTGCAGGTGCCAGTGGGGGACATTCCCAATCCATCCCCCCTCCATCCCATCCATCCGTCACGTCTCCAAATGTCTGGCACTAAATCCAGCCGGTGCTAATGGAGGGGGAATATTCATGATTCCCGATTCCCGGGAGCGGCGCCGGCAGAGGTGCAGGGATGGGGGTGTTCCCACTGTTCCAACCCCCGAGCGCTGCCGGGGCTGGGGAAGCTCCGAGCTCCCACTCCAGCCCTCCTGAGCAGAGAGGGATGGGTGCCTTGGGACAAACACGGAGCCTCGACCCGGCTGGGACCCCCTGTGACCACCCCGAGCTGGGAGCAGGGTGGAATTGGCGGGTGGGATGTGAGCCTGGGCCGGGTCTCAGGGCTGGAGCTTCCCTGTCCTGTCCGTGTGCGGATGGAGCTGCTCCTGTCCCTTCCCTGCCCCACTGGGTGATGCCACCGTGTGTCCCAGTCCCCTCCCCAGTGTCCCCTCAGCCACGCCGGGGGGTCACCGGGCAGGATCCGGAGCCGTGCCGGGCACTGGACTCCAGCTCCGGGCAGGGCCAGCTCCGGCTGCCTCCCACACGGAGCAGAGGCTCCTGCGCCGCCGGGAGAAGGGAACGCAGCCAGCGCAGAGGCTCATCCCACGCTAAAATCAGGGATCAATTCCCGAGGCACAAGGGCCAGAGCATTAATTGCAGAGCTCAGCTCTGTGCCAGGATGGAGGCTCTGCTCCAATTCAGCGCAATTTTCCATGCGCTGAGGAATTCCAGCAGCTCCCGAGGAGCTCAGAAGGTCAAAGCTCCGCTCTCCCAGCAGCGTTTTCACGCTCATCCAGCGGAGCGAGAAACAGCCGGGGCTGGGCACGGACCAAACCTCTGGAGCGGCTCCCGGAGCGCGCGAGGCTGGAGCAGCATCCCCGGGAATGCGAGCTGGCAGGTGCCTGCATCTCCCTCCAAGCATCCGTGTCACAACACCAGGCAGGAATTACAACAGAGGAATTACAGCACTTAACGGGAAGTGGCTGGGGAAGTATCTTAGCAGGGCCTGATCTCCGGGGATTATTCCTTGCACGCGGCAGAGCCAGCGCTCCGGCGGCAGCAGATGGGCTGAGCGGGGCCTGCTCGGAGCAGCACGGCCCCGGGGCATCCCGGAGCTGCTGCCTCATGGAAAAGCTGCTCCGTAATTGCTGGCAAGCTCCTGCCCAGCTTCCCGGCTGGCTCCGGGGCTGGCCGGCTGCTCCAGCACCAGCCCGGCTTCTGCTCCCGCTGCTGCCGCTCCAGCGCTCCGGGCTGGAGTCTGCTCCCGTTTCGCTGCTGAGCTGCTGCTCTCTGAGCCATGAGCAATTTCCTGGGATGCCAGCAGCTGTAATCCATACAGGAACCCAACCGTGCCAGCTCACAAATTAATCCAACCCGGAGCAGGCCTTGTACCTGGCCCCGGCAGCTCCCCCGGGAGCCCGCTCCGGCTGCGCCGCGTGTTCGGACATTGGCTCGCGGCCGGGGAGGGAAAAGGCTCTGGAGACAAAGCAGAGCCGTTGCCTGGATGCCCCCAGACCCCACGACCAGAATAGAACACCCTGTGCTGCCATCCAGAGCCACGGATGAAGCGCCGAGGGGCTGCTTTTCCAGGCAGGAATGACTTTGGGAGCGGCGGGAGGCACGGCAGCCGGAGGTGCAAGCGAATCACTTTTACAGCGCAGCACTTGCAGCCCGGAGGGCACATTCCAGGTTCCCAGAACATGCTGACTGCACTCGTCTTCTCCCTGGAAGCGACTGCAGCTCCCATTAAATATTGATCCGGGAACTCCGGTGCCCCCGCTCCTCCTCTCCTCGGCTCTGCCAATATTTAGAATCCATTAAAGCCACGTGCGGAGCACTCGGAGCCGGGGCGGCTCCGCGCCGGCCACGCCGGCAAATCAGCTCCGTTACACAATCCATGGATGAGCTGCCATGATCCCTGTAGCTGTAATTCAGCGGGAGCGGGCCCGGATGAGTTCACGGCTTTGTTCCTCGTTAATCTTTCATGCTCGTTGAGTGCGGAGCAATTTGTGTAGTACAAACCCTGCGCAACAAATCGGAGCCGCGACCTGCTCCGCGTGCGTCCCGCCCGGCATTCCCGCCCGGCATTCCCACCGGGCACGGCGGCCTCAGGTTCAACCCCTGGATGCCCGGGAACCACTCCCTGCTCCGTCCTTGTTGCACTCACAGGGACAAGGACAACAAGGAGGGGCACGGGGGGAGCTCGGCCGAGCTGGGGATCCCTCGGTTCCTCCAGGCTCGTTACCAGATCATGGAATGCTGTGGGTGGGAAAGGACCTTAAGGACCATCCAGTGCCACCCCTGCCGTGGCAGGGACACCTTCCCTGGGTGCTCCGAGCCCTGTCCAGCCTTGGACACTGCCAGGGATCCAGGGGCAGCCACAGCGCCGGCACCACAGCTCCAGGGATTTGTGCTGGCGCCTCAATCCCTCCAGAGGGTTTGGCAGAGCCCACCGAACAATTCCCGCCTGGAAAACGCTCCCTCTCCCAGCCCCCTCCTCCCAAGCCTCTCCTGGCAGGGCTGTGGCATCGCCCGCGCTCCCGAGGGTGCCAGCAGAGCCTCTGCAGGGCCCGAGGAACGTTCCCAGCTCCCAGCACGGCGCTGCCAAGCCGTGCAGCCGCCCTCTTCCCAAAATCCAGCTGGCTGCTCCCTGGAAAAGCTCCCGGCGGACACCTGCAGACCATCTGTCGAGCAGCACCCACCGAGCAGGACCAGGCGCCCACGGCGCCCCTGGCTCTCCATGGGTATCCAGGGTGGCTCAGAGCCGGGAGCAGCAGCTCATTTCCAGGGATGGAGCAGCTGGGATTGCTAAAAATGGGTGGGATGGGATCTTTCCCAGCTCCTTTCCCACTTCTCCCACAGGGTTATAAATCCAACTGGATCAGGCTCAAAACTGGAGCTCCAGGGGCTGGGCTGCCCTTGGTCCCAAGGTCATTCCCTGCCTTTCCTGCCTCCGGCAGTGCCGGATGGGGCTGGCAGAGCTCCAGGCAGGTCATTGGTACCGAGCCCTTCCAATCCCACAGAAATATCCCAGGAAGCAGCGAGGGACAGGGAAAGGAGCAGAGGAAGCACTGGCTTTGATGGGTTTGGGTAAAACATGGCTCTCCCTGAAATCTGCTGGAATGTGGCGGAGTGAGGAGTGGGAACAGCCACATCCACCACCCCTCCCGAGGGAACGAGGGACACGGAGCGGCCACAACATTCCCGGCACACAAAAATCCTGCCAGGATTCAAACCCCGGCATGTCAGTGAGGAGCCGGAGCTCCAGAGCTGCCCTGGAGTCATTGGGATCTGCAGGACACGGAGAGTCCAGAGAGCTGGACACAGCCACAAGAATCCCACCTGGCACCACTGCCACGAGCAGGAGGGATGTGACACCACCAGCACCCCGGAATGTCCCACATTCCAGCCGGGATGCTGCTCCCTGGCTGTGAGGGTCCCGCTCTCCGCAGGCTGGCGGGAGCGGGGGCTGGATGATCCAGCAGCTCCTTGCCTTTGGAATCACAGCAGAGAGCCAAGGAACCCGCGTGCAGCTCCTCGGAGAGCTGGGAAAAAAATATCCAAGCCCAAATCCATCTGTTCTCCCTCTTTCTGAAGCCATTTCCAGCTTCCCTGTGCCTCCAGCTTTTCCCTGCCTGGGGTGGTGGCAGCTCTGGGAGGCTCCAGGGGTCAGAGCAGGCACAGCCCCAGGATCCCCCATCCCAAATCCCAGCCAGAGAGTTCCGGGATCCCTCCCCAGCACTGGTGTGGGGCAGAGGCACACGAATGAGCCACCAACCAGGAGAAACATGGAAAACCGGCTTTGTATCCCTGGAAAACACGTCTGGAAGTGTCCCAGGGCCGTCCCAACAATCCCTGGAGAAACCCCACACCTCCAACGCCAGCCTGGTCTCAGACTGGGGTGTGCTGGAGCAGCGGCTCCGCCAGGAAAGGAGCCGGGATATCTCAAGGATATCAAGTGGCCCCCGATGCCACTTCCAGCTCCTCCATCCCGCTCCCAGCACTCCCAAACCCCCGAGCCCCGGCAGCCACCACGTCCCTGCTCCGGCCGGGAACGCTGCCCCAGTTCCAGCTTCCCAACTCCCAGCCCACCACCCGCAGGCTGCTTGTTCCCTGCTCCTTCCCGTGGAATCAGGATCCATGTGTTCGACTCCCCCTCCTCCAGAGAATTCCCAATTAAGAGATCAATTTAGATAAATTGGGGATTGGAGCAGATTTGTGCTGCAATTGCAGCAATCCAGAAAATTCAGCGGGAGCGGCTGACGGAGCCTGGAACGTGGCTGTCCAAGGGAATGAGCCTGTGACTGGAAAAGGGAATGGGAATATCCCAAACTCTGGGAACAGAAGCGGCACCGACAGCCAGGGAAGCTCCGGGGCACAATCACCACAGGCGGATCCAACAGGTCCGAGCCCCTCTCGCTCTTCCCAGGAATTGGCTCTTCCTTGCATCCCATGGAACTGCCGGACACAGCTCAGCTCTCTGGATGGATCCAAGGCCAGCAAACTGCTCCAGGCAGGATGGATCCACCACCGAAACGGATCCCAAATCCCACCACAGGGCTCGGGGCTGAGCGCTGGGTGCCAGCCGCAGCCACGGGAACGGCTTCCCTGCATCCATGGGCACTGGAGCATCCCAAGGATTGGAGTACCCCACGTTCCCAGGCCTAGGTGGGGGTCACATCCCAGTGAGAGTTCCCAGCCATCCCAGCGAGAGATTCCAGCCATTCCAGTGAGAGATTCCAGCAATCCCAGGGAGAGATTCCAGCCATGTCAATGAGTTCTCAGCCATCCCAGTGAGGTTTTCCATCCATCCCAGTGAGTTCCCAGCAATCCCAGTGAGGTTTTCCAGCCATCCCAGTGAGAGATTCCAGCCATCCCAGTGAGTCCTCAGCCATCCCCGTGAGTTCCCAGCAATCCCAGTGAGAGATGCCAGCCATCCCAGGGAGAGATGCCAGCCATCCCAGGGAGAGATTCCAGCCATCCCAGTGAGGTTTTCCAGCCACCCTAGTGAGTTTCCAGCCATCCTGATGAAGATTCCAACCATGCAGGTGAGTTTTTCCAGCTGTTCCCGCACCCCACGGCGCCAGCGCAGCACCTGGAGCAGCAGGAGATCCGTCCCCATCCCGATCCGTGGTGTTCCCAGACAGAACCGAGCGCCAGGGACGCTCTCGGCCGTCAGCTCCCGGGATTCATCCGACGCCGGGAGATGAAAGGCTGGAGATGAAAGGCTGCAGGATTCCATCGCACTCCATCTTCCGTCTGTCACTTCCCATCTCCTCCACCCGCAGCCGTGGGAACAATTAGCGCTCGGCAGGTTGGGGTGGAATTCCCGACGGAGCTGCGATATCCCGGTGCCGGGTGTGAGGGCGGGAAGAGCCCACGGAGGGGCACTGGGGGGAAAAACCTCCCAGGAGAGCCTGGAATCAGCCCTAAATTACATTTTTTATATTTTATAGTTTATATTATATAAAAGTATGTATTATATACCCAATGGATCCTATATGGATCATGGAATCCTTGGATCCCTGAGGTTGGAAAAGCTCTCCAAGGTCAGTGAGTCCAAGCTGTGCCCAATCCCCACCTTGTCCCCAGCCCAGAGCTCTCAGTGCCACCTCCAGCAATTCCTTGGGCACCTCCAGGGATGGGGGCTCCAAATTTCCCCTGCCAAGGCCTGAGCACCCTTTCCATGGGGAAATTCCTGCTGATGTCCACCCTGCCCCTGCCCTGGCCCAGCCTGAGGCCGTTCCCTCTCCTCCTGTCCCTGTTCCTGGGAGCAGAGCCTGAACCCCTCCGCCGGTGCGTTTTAAATAAATGCTCAGATATTCCCACGTATTCCCTATAAATCCTGATACATTCCATGCATGTGCCCATGGAGAGATGCCCACGCTGACATTTGATCCACAAACAGGCGTGGGCACATTCCCTGAGCTCCGGATCCACCTCTGGAATGGCAGCCAGGATGGAGGTCCCCATCCCAAGCCCCAGACCAAAACTCACTGGGTTTGGTCCCTTGTGGAATTTTTGGGTGTTTTTTCCATAATTTTAACCGCTGGTGTGGAAGGGGCGGAGCAAACCCGTCACTAATTGCACTGCCAGGTAATTAATGGCAGCACCAGGGGCGGAAACACCACAGAGCTACGGAAGGATGAAATCCAGGGAGAAATAAATGGGATTTAACGGGAGCATCCCAGGCTGGGGCGGCCTCGGGGAGACCCCAGAGGGGCAGAACTGGAACCAGCACAGGACAAAATCCTCCCAGTCTGGGTGCCCAGGGCGGGGCTGGCACAGACCCGGAGCCAGGACCAGCCTGGCTGCTCCAGCCCTTGGAGGAGGAGGAGGAGAGGAGGAAGAGGGAAGCAGCTCTTCCTCCAAGGAATTCCACCCTTCCAGGGGGTCTGGCAGCAGGACCCCATCCCCACAAACCCTGGATGTGCCCTAAAGGCGCAGCTGATTCCAAACGCTGATCCCATTCCATGGGAACAGCCACGGACAGACACAGAGCAGCGACCTGGCTGCCATCCGGCCACCTCGGGGTGCTGGGATGTGACCTCGGGATGCTGGGATGTGACCTCAGGGTGCTGGGATGTGACCCCGGTGTGCCAGGGATCCATAGGGACACCCAGCCCGGACTCAGGGGGACAAAGCCCACATTGAGGGGTCCCCCGGGATCCCGGCAGCTCCCGGAATTCGGGAGGAGCCGCCCACCGCCCGCGTTCCGGGGCCGCAGCGCGGAAGCCGCGGAGGATTTTTCCAGCGGATCCATCCGGCAGCGCGGCGGGGAGGCAGCTGCCTTTCTGCAGTCTCCTTGGAGACTGCGGCCGCTCCGCAAGGAAATCCCGCTGCTCCCGCTGCTCCTGCTGCTCCCGCTGCTCCCCCGTGCCCCCGGCTCGTGGCAGCTCCCGGCCCCGCGAGCCGACGCCAGGGGAACAGCGGGAAGGAAGAGGCCGAGCTGGGAAGTTGTCCATAATTCCGTGTGGCCAAAACAAGGCGGCATCCAGGGAAGGCAGGAATCTCCAAATTCCCGTTCCCACAGCAACGCGGGGTCACCTCGGGAGCCACTGTCCTCCGGCACAGCCGGGCTGGCCCGTGGCGCTCCAGGAGGGAAAACAGCCTGGAAAAGGGGGTTTGGAGCAATCCTGGCTCGACCCTCCTCGTGCGCACGGGCAGGAGCCTCCCCAGGAGCCTTCCCAGGAGCCTTCCCGGCATCTCCAGAGGCACTGGAGGAGGAGGAGAAGGAGGGATGTGCCAGGAACAAGGCGGGCGCTCCGAGGGTCTCGGGAGCTTCACGATCCCACAGCTCCGAGCACAGCAGCCATGGAGGGAATGGAGTAACAGAGGGAAAGCAGCAGCACGGAGATAAATCCCTGCCCTGAGGAGCCCCTGGACAGACTGGGATCACCAGGAGACAGCAGGAAGTGCCCGGTTCCTGCTCCCACAGCGCTGTCCCAGAAAGGGACACACGGATCGGAGCCACATCCCTGCTCCCGGAGCAGCTCTGGAGCTCTGAGCGGGATGGAGCCTCTGCATGGCACAGGGACCAAGCCCTCATCCCGGTTTCTGGAACAGCTCCAGAGCTGCGAGCAGGGTCAGGGAGCCTCTGTGTGACACAGGGACCGGCCCCTCATCCCGACTCGTGGCACAGAGCGGGAGCTGCGAGCGGGTCAAGGGCGCTCAGCGTGTGCCGCGGGGACCGGAGCCACATCCCGCTCTCCGGCACAGCTCCGGAGCGCCGAGCGGGGCCAAGGGCACTCCTCGTGCCCAACCCCGGCTCATCCCGGCCCTTTCATGTCCCTGCCGAGCGCTCGGATCCGGCTCCAGCGGCGCCGGCGTGAGAGAGCCTCAAACACACAGAGCAGGGACCAAACTGTGCGGGAACAATGCGGCCTTTTCCCAATGCTTCCAAACATCCCAGCGCCCGCCAAGAACCCCTCGGAGCCTGACACCGCCGGTCACGAGTCAGCCCCGGTGTCCCCTGCAGCCGGAGGACACAAGAGCTGCTCCTCTGGGATATGGGGAGCGCTCCCGGACCCACAGCTGAGGGGAGATGCCCAGGGGAAGGAAAACCAAAGGATTCACACACTTGGAATCACCTCCAGCAGCTCCACAGCCTCCTGTGCCTGCCCCAGGGATGGGGACACGAGGGAACAGGGATGGCACATCCCTAAGGAATATCCCACACCCCACAGGCTGGGAGCATCCACGGAGCAGAGGGGGAAACTGAGGCAGGAAAAGAGGGATGGATCCATCTCCCTGCAGCCACCAGGGCACATTCCAGCTCTTCCCAGGCTTTCTGCATCCCATGGGATGGGGCTCCCACAGGAAGGGAAAGGGCAGCTTGGTCATCCCAGAGAGAGCAGGAGCCCCATGGGGAGGGGTCTCCAGGCAGAGCCGATCCTGGCCTCTTCCCATCCCCTTCCCGCCCCCTCCTTGTCACCGTGGTGTCCCCTGGGTGTTGTCCCCTCCCTGCCCCTGTCCCCGCAGTGTCCCCTGGGCGCTGTCCCCTCCCTCTCCCCATCCCAGCATTGTCCCCTGGGCACTGTCCCCTCCCTCTCCCCATCCCGTGGTGTCACCTGGGCACTGTCCCCTCCCTCTCCCCATCCCGCGGTGTCACCTGGGCGCTGTCCCCCTCGAGCCGCGGGGGCCGGATGCTGGACAGGTGAATGGTTTTGTGGTCCCCGGAGTTGAGCTTCACCACGATGGCGTCGGCGTTGAGCACCTGCATCACCTGGGGACAGAGACAGAGTTGAGCGTGGGGACAGCGGGCACACCCAGGGCCAGGTGTCACCGTGCCACCGGCTCTGCCACCCTGACTTCCACCCCCGGCACAGTGAGCAGCTCCAGCCCCATCCCGGGTGTCCGGGGGTCACCAGGACAATGTGGCTCCCGGGATGGTGACGTGTGGCACACCAGGGCACCGCCAGCCGGGTGTGTCCTGTGCCAGGGCTCAGCCCCCCGGGTTTCATTCCGGATGCAGTTCCAGAGGAGAAAGCAGCACCAGCTGGACACTGGACCAAGGATGATGCTCATGGAGGAGGGAGCAAGGACAGCCCATGGCGGGAGCAAACTAATCAAGATCATAAAGTCCTGGAATCTTGGAATGGTTGGGTGGGAAGGGACTCAGAGTCCCTCCAGTGGCACCCCTGCCATGGCAGGGACACCTCCCACTGTCCCAGGCTGCTCCCAGCCCCAGTGTCCAGCCTGGCCTTGGCCACTGCCAGGGATCCAGGGGCAGCCACAGCTGCTCTGGCAATTCCAGCCCAGCCCCTCCCCACCCTCCCAGCCAGCAATTCCTTCCCAATCTCCCATCCATCCCTGCCCTCTGCCACTGGGAAGCCATTCCCTGGCTCCTGGCCCTGCAGCCCTTGGCCCCAGCCCCTCTGCAGCTCTCCTGGAGCCCCTTTGGGCCCTGCCAGGGGCTCTGAGCTCTCCCTGGAGCCTTCTCTTCCCCAGGCTGGACACTCCCAGCATTCCCAGCCTGGCTCCAGGTGCAGGAGGCAGGAGGATCCCGATGGGGCTCAGGACACGCGGATTTAACATTCCCAGTTCTCCGGCCCAGCCAAGCGGAGTCCCTGGCTATTCCCACTGACAGGACAGGGACCTTCCCCTGCCCGCTCCCAGCCCAACCCAGTTCCCCAGCCCACAAGGCTCCCATCGCTGCTTCTCCACGATGATCCCAACCCCACACATCCCCCGAGCCTCCACTCCAGCCCTTCCTGCCCGGCAAACGCATCCACCCCTCCCAGCGTGCTCGGCCCAAGGGAGAGCAGCATTTAAGGAATTCAGATCCGAGCAGACACCGAGGATCGCCAGGGCACAGCAAAGCCCCTGGGAATGTCCCAGCGCACGGCCCCGGCCTCTCCCGGCTCCCAGCTCCTGGATTTCTCCTCGGCAGGAGCAGCCCAAAGCCGTGCGCCTGCCAAGTGGAGTAATCCAATCTCACGCTCCAGGGCATCGAGGGGCGAGGAGGGAGCGGCCTCTCTCCTTCCTGCCGCCCAAGACTTGGGAAAAGCGGGATGCGAAGCGGAGCTGCTGCAGCCAGGGCCGCTGCGGGTCAGCTCCGGGGGCAGATCCCGCGCTCCATTACACATCCAGCACACGCTTCCCGGGGAGCCGCGGGAGCCGCGGTCACATCTCATTTGTTCCCTGGCAGGAGGCAGCAGCCGGCCGGCAGCTCCCGGCACTCCAGCAGCTCCCGGCACTCCAGCAGCTCCCGGCACTCCAGCAGCTCCCGGCGCTCCAGCCTCTGGCACAGCCCGGATCCGCGCGGGAGCAGCGGCGGGGACTGGCCGGGCCCCTCTGGCCCCCAGCGCCCCTTCCCGGCTGGACAAACTCACGGGACCCTGCCCGGGATGAGCCGGCTGCGAGGGGGATGCAGGACACGGGAGGCAGCAGGACACGGATGCCGCAGGATATGGGATGCAGCACACGGGATGTAGCAGAATATGGGATGTAGGAGGAGATGGGCAAAAGCAGGACACAGACGTAGCAGGACATGGGATGTAGCAGGACACGGATGTAGGATACAGGATACAGCAGGATATGGAATGTAGCTGGACATGGGATGCAGCAGGACATGGATGTAGGACACAGGATGCAGCAGGACAGGGAATGCAGCAGGACAGATCTAGCAGGATACGGGACACAGATGCAGCAGGACACAGCACCTGGAACCAGGGCATCCAGGGGCTGCCAGTGCCAGGCAGGACAGAGCAGGGTGGCAGCAGGAGCCAAGAGGGACCCCTGGGGACTCTGCAGGGCCCTGACCCAGTTGCGAAGGGTCCCTGCAGGACAAGGGACACAGCAGGACAACAGGGGATGCAGCCGCACGTGGCACCGGGAGCCGGGGGCTCTCGGGGGATGCCAATCCCAGGGGTGGCAGCAGGAGCCAAAGGAGACCCCAGGATCTCTGCAGGACCCTGACCCAGCTGCGAGGGGTCTCTGCAGGATGCTGAGGATACGGGGTGCTGCAGGACAAGGGATACAGGACACGGGACACAGCAGGACAGGGGACACAGCAGGACAGGGCACCTGGAGCCGGGGCTCCTAAGGGATGCCAGTCCCAGGCAGGACAGAGCAGGGTGGTACAAGGGGGACCCCCGAGTCCCTCCTCCTCCTCCAGGAGCCGCAGGGAGGGCGGGAGGGTCACGGGGGGTGACACGGGGGGTGACACGGGGGGTGACAGCACCGCAGAACGGGGTCTCAGCACCACCCCGGGGCCGGGTCATTTGTCTCCTTCATTCCCAGCCTGCTGCGTCCACTTCCCTTATCCAATATTTATTGTGGCTTCTCCCGCCCGCGAGAGGCCCTTTGATAACGGGATTGGAAGGATTACTTTTTTAAACCTCTGCAGCTGTTTCTTGCAGAGCCAGCACGCTCCGGCTGCTGCTTCCCGAGTCCCCGGGCTGGGAGCAGGGAGGGCAGGCTGGGAATGTCCCTGTGGCACCGGCCAGGCTGGTCACCCCCACGCCATCAGCGCTCCCAGGGCACGGAGCTCACAGCCCTTGTTCAGATTTATCAGGGAAGATTTTTTGCCTCACTGCAAAGTCTCCCAATTTTCCACCCCAGGCTCTGCTTGTCCCCAGTACTGGGGGCACACAGGGCAGGGGAACTGGAACCAGCACAGGACAAAATCCTCCCAGTCTGGGTGCCCAGGGCGGGGCTGGCACAGACCCGGAGCCAGGACCAGCCTGGCTGCTCCAGCCCTTGGAGGAGGAGGAGGAGAGGAGGAAGAGGGAAGCAGCTCTTCCTCCAAGGAATTCCACCCTTCCAGGGGGTCTGGCAGCAGGACCCCATCCCCACAAACCCTGGATGTGCCCTAAAGGCGCAGCTGATTCCAAACGCTGATCCCATTCCATGGGAACAGCCACGGACAGACACAGAGCAGCGACCTGGCTGCCATCCGGCCACCTCGGGGTGCTGGGATGTGACCTCGGGGTGCTGGGATCCCACCTTTAGAGATGGTTTCCCTGGGGGCTGGGGCAGACAAGGACCCCCACGCCTGGGGACTGTGGGGATGTGTTCCCATTCCCAGGGCTCCTGACTGCCATGGTCCCAGGACAGCATCCCCGTCCTGGGAAAACATCCCTGTCCCGGGATGCACAGGGAGCATCCCCAAAGCTGAGGGTGGCCTCCTGCACCCCAACAGGGACGGTGGCACTTGGGGAGCCAGAGCCCAGCATCAGGAGAGGCCCGAGCATCCCCCCCATCCCAAAAATGTCCTTCAGAGGGGTTTTGGCAGGGTCTGGCACTCGGCTCAGCTCGGCAGCAGCTCCCGTGCTCGGCTCTGGCACATCCCACCGAGCTCCGGGATGATTTGGCCACGACCAGAGCTCCAAGCAAAGGGAATAAAAACCAAGATCAAAGGAGTTGGGCCCGGCTCAGCCCCATCTGCCGGAGCAGAGCCGGGATCCGGCCCAGGGAGCCCCCAGAGCCCGAGGGGCCGATCGTGCCCGGGGCCGGGAACAGGCTGACGCAGCCCCCCCGCTCCGGCAGAGGATGGCTCCAGCCCAGCCCAGCCCAGCGCACACACGGCTCCGCAGCGTGTCCCAAATCCCGCTGCTCCGACACAAGCTGACGTAGGGATTTCGGGAGAGAGCCTCCAGCCCCTCCAACATTTCCATTCCTCTGCTCTTCCCCCTCGCCGCTCGCAGGCACCAAAGCCACAATCGAGGCCAAGCCTCCCTGGCTCCCCCAGCCCGGCCCTGCGCTCCCAGCGCCGGCAGCCGCAGCCAAAATTAGCCGGAGCCGATTTGCCGCGGTTGATCAGCGGTGCAAAGGCAGGTTGGGATCTTCCTCCTCCTCCTCCTCCTCCTCCTCCCCCGCCCCTCACAGCCCCCTCCAGCAGCTCCTGCGTCAGCTCTGCCGCTGCGAACGAGCCCCGTTGTGCCGAGCACGGAGGCGGCCCCGGCGCCGGAGCCATCCGCGCCCACCCGC
>VZTJ01002606.1:709405-730836 GCA_013397795.1 Orthonyx spaldingii | reverse complement strand
GGTAGGGGGCCGAGGGGAGCCGGGGGGCTGAGGGCACTCAGGGGATCCGGGGAACACGGGATCTCCAGGGGATCCAGAGCATCCAGGGGACCCCAGGGCTTCCAGGGACTTAGGGGACACAGAGGATTCTAGGGGACATAGGGGACACAGGGGGTCCAGGGGACACGGGATATCCAAGGGATTCAGGGCATCCAGGGGCCTTAGGGGATCCAGGGGAATCAGCGGATCCAGGGGGTTCAGGGGGTCCAGGGGATTCAGGGGATCCAGGGGATTCAGGGGATCCAGGTGCCTTAGGGGCTCCAGGGGCCTTAGGGGATCCAGGGGATTCAGGGCATCCAGGGGCTTTAGGGGATCCAGGGGATTCAGGGGGTCCAGGGGGTCCAGGGGATGTCAGGGACACAGGGAATCCAGGACACTCAGGGGATCCAGGGGACATAGGGGACCCACAGGATCCAAGGGACACACGGGACTGAGGGCACACAGAGCACTCAGGGGATCCAGGGAACACGGGATCTCCAGGGCACTCAGGGGATCCAGGGGACATGGGATATCCAAGGGATTCAGGGGGTCCAGGGGACACGGGATATCCAAGGGATTCAGGGGATCCAGGGGATGTCAGGGACACAGGGAATCCAGGGGAATCAGGGGATCCAGGGGACATAGGGGACCCACAGGATCCCACCTAAGAACCCTGAGGCTGTATTCTGTATATAACACCCCAGTTATATTCTGTATATAAACCCCCATTTATATTCTGTATATAACGCCCCAGCTTTATTTCACTGGCTTTAATCGCACCGGAACCCTTTTGTAGGTCAAACTTTAATGTTCCAATGGGACACCAAAAAAAAAAAAAATTAAAAAAAATTCACTCTACTAAAAGCCGAGGTGTTGTTCAACCCTGATTCTGTTTACCTTTTAAAATAATTAATAATGCAAGCACTGGACTTGAGGCATGTTAGTTACTTTAACAGTAACCTTGTACCTGTGCTGTTACTCGAACTTAAACAGATGAACGGTGCTTCATCCCTTGTTTTATTCGTTATTATTGTTATAATGATTGTGCCTGTGCTGTTACTCGAACTTGAGCAGGTGAACGGTGATTTACGCCTTGTTTTATTCGTTATTATCGTTATAATGATTGTGCCTGTGCTGTCACTCGAATCTGAGCAGACAAACGCTGCTTTAAACCTCGTTTTATCTGTTTTATTCGCTGTTCTCGCCCCCTCCCCTCACGCCTTTCCCGCCGCGGCATCGGGGGCGGGAAACGTGGAACGCCGGCCCCACGTGACCGGCGCCGCGCGCCGTCTCCCGGGCGACGGGGCCGTAAAGCGCGGCCGCGCGGGTGTCGCGACGCGCCCGTCCGTCCGTGCGGCCCAGCGGCGCCGGGAGCGCGGCCATGGAGATGCCGCTGCCGCCCGAGGGTGAGCGGAGACCGGGGGCTTCGCGGGGGGAACGGGGGGCGATCGGTGGCCCCCCGGGCAGCGGGGGGCAGCGGGGAGGGAGCGGGGAGAGCGCGGGCTGACGGCGCTGCCTCCCCACAGACCAGGAGCTGCGGAATGTCATCGACAAGCTGGCGCAGTTTGTGGCGCGGAACGGGCCCGAGTTCGAGAAGATGACGATGGAGAAGCAGAAGGAGAACCCCAAGTTCTCCTTCCTCTTCGGGGGCGACTTCTACGGCTACTACAAGTACAAGCTGGCGCTGGAGCAGCAGCAGCGTGAGTGGGGCCTGCGGCTCGGGCGGGGCCGGCTCGGGGCTCGCTCCCTCCCTCCCTCCCTGCCCCGGCCGCGGGCTCTCGGGGGCGGCCGGCGGCGACACTTCTGTCCCTGCCGGGCTCGCCCTGCCCCGCCGGCAGCGGTTCGCAGCGCTCGGGGTTCCGGGCAGTCGGCCGAGCGCTGCCCGCAGCTCCTCGCAGCCCCGGCGGCGGGTTTGGAGGCAGGGCCGGGCGGTGACGCGGAGCTCACGCAGCACCGCCGGTTGTCCCTCTGGAAGTGCGCAGGGAGTTGCTGCCTCTCCTCTCTGGCACCGTCCGCCCGCGGTTTTGCGTTAGCCGTAGAGTCATAGAATGTGCTGAGCTGGAAGGGAACCCATCGGGATCACGGAGTCCCAACTCCTGGCCCTGCGCCGGACACCCCGAGAATCCCACCGTGTGTCCGAGAGCGTTGTCCGAGCGGCTCTGGAGACCCCTCTGAGCCCTCAGAGCCGGGGTCTGTTTGGAACCGGTGCCGTTTTCACCCGTGGGCTGGCGGTAGCAGGTTTCTCTGGGAGGTTTGCTTTCAAAGTTTGCTCTGTCTGATAGTGTTGTGCAAGCAAAGCCAAGACTTGGAGGCTTCCGCACAGATCCAGCCCCTGCCACAGCCATCGCTGCCGCCGGCTGCGCCCATCCCAGCCCCTCAGGGCACCCCTTCTGTGGAGGAGCTCATCCAGCAGAGTCAGTGGAACCTGCAGCAGCAGGAGCAGCACCTCCTCGCTATGAGACAGGTTGGTTTAAAAGAAACCTGGTGTATCCTGGCCTGCCAGAAGCTGTAGGAATTGGGAGTGGAAGGGGTGAGGGATGTTGCTCTCCTTATTTTTGCTGTGTGGCAAATGCCATCGTTCCCCTAGAATGGCTGAATGTGATATGCAGGTTGTGCTGTTGTGATTGATCTGTGATGAAAACCTTTTAGTTACTCTTTGAAAAACCTTGTTGCTTTGAGAGTGGAATAAATTGTGACCTCTTTAACTTTGGTTTAATGCTGCAGGATGTTCCAGTTTGTAGTATATATTGGATGTGATCAGGGGTGGAAGGGAACTGTGTGCTCTCAACTAGCTGATTTTTGCAGGAGATGTTCAGCAGTTAAAGCTGCTGAAAACCAAACTGAACAGTTCCTTGGGCCTTGGTTATGTTCCTTACATTTATGAGTTTCTTGCAATTATTTTTTTATTACGTGATAGATTTTAAAGTAGATCCATGGACTTCTCCTGAAAAATGTGAAGAGTCTTTCCTTTTCAAAACCAAATAACTGAAACATTTTCATGAGGTCACAGTGCTTGTAAAAGATTTTGGTCCTTGAGACAGCTACTTATGTCCAAGGGATAAGGATACAGCAGCTTCATTCTTTAAAAGAATGTTGGCTAGAATGTAATTCTTCCTTTTTTTTTTTTTCCTTCTGTTTTTTGTTTTTTTTTTTAATCAGGAACAAGTCACATCAGCAGTAGCCCTTGCAATCGAGCAACAAATGCAGAAGGTTTTGGAGGAAACCCAGTTAGATATGAACGAATTTGACAACTTGCTGCAGCCAATAATTGACACTTGCACGAAAGATGCAATCTCAGTAAGTGACCTGAATCGGCAGGGGGGTTTGGAGGTGCTCTGGGTTCATTGGGATGCTGAGATTCTCTGTGCATTTGTATCTTTTATATCTGTGTTTATATCTGCTTTATATCCGTGTTGTGTGGCGGGTAAGGTGAAAGAGATGGCCTGAGAACTCCCCTCCCTGCAGTTATTTCAGACCTATAGGAAGCCCATATTGGTGAATGCCTTAGACTGATGTAAAACACTGAAAATTTGCCTTTCCCAGGCTGGCAAGAACTGGATGTTCAGCAATGCCAAGTCTCCTGCACACTGTGAGCTGATGGCCGGGCACCTGCGGAACCGGATCACGGCCGAGGGGGCTCACTTCGAGCTGCGCCTGCACCTCATCTACTTAATCAATGATGTTCTGCATCACTGGTGAGAGTTCAGGTTGCTGTTTTGGTTAATTTGATGAAGTCTCTCTCCTAGATACAGTGTTAGCTTGACTAGTCACTTCTTAATGTGTGATTTGTAGCAGCTGCCCTGAGATGTCCACAGCTTTGATCTCGCGCTTTAATAATCAAATTTAGGTAAAGCCCTTTTACCTGCTTTGTGTATTTTTCCTCCAGACAAGACTTTGAGAGTTCTCTCCTCAACAATTTTATTGCAATTTCACGATTCCACTACTTTTAGCACAGCAGGAGTTGAGATGAGTTGAATGTTGCAATGCCCTTAGTGTTACAGTGAAAAAGAAAACTCTTCCCATTCCTTTCTTGAAGCCAGCGGAAGCAAGCACGAGATCTTCTGGCTGCTTTGCAGAAGGTGGTGGTGCCTATTTATTGTACCAGTTTCCTAGCAGTGGAGGAGGATAAGCAACAGAAAATTGCCAGAGTGAGTATCTGGTTTTGGTTGAACTGACTTTTGGTTTGTTGGGTTGGTGCTGTGTAAATTCACAAAGAGGCAGGTGGAAGAGGATCACTGAGATTTTTCTGGTCTGATTGTCTTCATAAATATTACAGGATGTGCTCTAGTTCACATTTAAAATAGAACTTAAAATTGCCTGGGCTCTATTTAAGGGTTATCATAATGATGAGTGCATCTGAATCTTCAGTGGGTCAAAAATAAATGCTGAAATTCTAGGTCTTACGAAAAGCTGAAGACGTAAAAATGCTGTGCCTCAGTTTTTCTTTGATTGTTCATAGTTCCTAAAATCCTTTCCCTCTTATTCATGCAGCTTCTTCAACTATGGGAGAAAAATGGGTACTTTGATGAGTCCATTATTCAACAGTTACAAAGCCCAGCTCTTGGACTTGGCCAGTACCAGGTTAGCCACAAAAATACCAGTTTTCTTATTTACATAAATATTTTGAAAATTGTTTTCCTTTTCAAAGGCTAACAATAATTTCTGCCCCCTTCCCCCTGAGGTTGTTTACAAGGGATTACAGAAAATAATGTAAAATACAACTGTTATTCCAAGCATTCCATAATCCAGCTGCTGATGTGGTCCTGAACATATTTGACAGTGTCCTGTGTAGCAAGGAGTCAAAAGGAAACAAGAAATCGTGGCTTTAAATTGATACATTGAATATAAAAATGGTTGTGGCAGCAGGAAAATTTCATTTTTGTTATTAATAATGAATGCTGTTGATTTGAGCTGTGTTGGAAGGACAGTGCTGAGGATGGTGGGTTCCAGGCTGCAGAGAATATTTTGGAAATCTCCACAAAGCTTCATAATGAGACTGGGTGGTTCTGCCAGCATTATCCTGCATCCTCATGTGTTTTTTGGGAGAGAGGGTGAAGAGCAATAGAGGGAATTCTGAACAAGCAGACAGGGTAGGGATTATAGGCAGGGATTATAATGTTCTCCTTCATTTCTTCTGTCAGGCAAATTTGATCACTGAATACGCAACGGTTGTGCAGCCTGTGCAAGTGGCTTTCCAGCAGCAGATCCAGAACCTGAAAACTCAGCATGAAGAATTTGTGAACAGTTTAACACAGCAGCAGCAGCAACAGCAGATCCAGATACCCCCGCTAGAGAACGAGGTGAAATCCACACCCCCACCTCAAGCCCCCACAGCAGCCCCAGCCTCAGCTCCCCCCTCTGCTCCAGTCACACAAGCAGGTACTGAGCTGACCTGGGCAAAAATCAGTGGGTGACAATGTTGTGGCTTCTTTTTTTTTTTCTCCTTCTTTTTTAATCATGAGGTGCAATGCTCTGCTGGTTTGGTTCAGGCAAAAGCTTGAATCTGTTCAGAGCCTTGCAGCGGGTGCAGGGTGATGCTTGAGTTTAAAAAGAACCAAAGAGATGAGTGTTCAATGGATTAGAAATCCTCCTTCCCAGTAAGAGATTTCTGCAGAAGAAATTCACCTGGAGCCTGGTGTGCTGGTGTTTTATTAACTGGTGTGACTTGGATGCTGACAACAGTCTCTAATTTAGTCTCTGAATTGTTCCAGATGATGGCAAATCCCAGCTGCCTCTGGCTGGATCTACAGAGTACGACACCAGTGGGTCTGGAGTGCAGGATCCTGCCTCAGGGGGACCTCGTGGGCCTGGGTCTCACGATCAGATTCCCCCAAATAAACCACCCTGGTTTGACCAGCCTCACCCTGTTGCACCGTGGGGCCAACAACAGGTAAGGAACAGTTCTGAAAGCAGATGTGGAGGTTCAGAGTGGCTGCCTTGGTTGTGGAGGTTGGGAATGACCATCTTGGTTGTGGAAGTGCAGTGAAAAGCTGGGAAGGTTGGAAACCCAGATTTCAATGCCAAGCTTTGTCCTTCTGAGTTAAAGGCAAAGTGTTAATCGTGTTTCAGTTTAACACACACACACAAGAGTCACTAGGTTGGAAGAGACCTTCAAGATCATTGAGTTCTAACACCTCCACTGAACCATGGCAGCCATCACACTATTCCTATGAACAAGAGCTGTTTGGTTTTTCCCATCTTTTTTCTGAAGCTGCAGTTGTTCACACTCTGTGTTTGAAAAGTTCTTTCACTTGTGCACGTTGCCTGTGGGCTGTATTTCCTGGAGGAGGTAGGTTATTGTGCTCTTTATTTTTATAACCTAACGGCCAGGCTTCTGCACCTCCCCACCAGGGCCCACCTCATTGCCCTCCCTGGAATAACAACCACGAGGGGATGTGGAACGAGCAGAGAGATCAAGGCTGGAACAACCAGCGAGAGACACCTTGGAACAACCAGCCTGATCCTTCTTGGAACAACCAGTTCGAAGCGCCGTGGAACAACCAGCACGAGCAGCCTCCATGGGGTGGGGGTCAGAGGGAACCTCCATTTCGAATGCAGCGGCCACCTCACTTCAGAGGCCCATTTCCTCCACATCAGCAACATCCCCAATTCAACCAGCCCCCGCATCCGCATAATTTCAACCGCTTTCCACCTCGCTTCATGCAGGATGATTTTCCACCTCGCCATCCCTTTGAAAGGCCTCCTTATCCTCATCGGTTTGATTACCCCCAGGGGGATTTCCCTCAAGGTAAAGTGTGCACCAGGCCAGGTTTTCTTACCTTGTGATGCTGATTGCCGTTGCAAAATGATGTCGTGGTTTGGGGTGACAGCTTATCCTTGGGGTTTTCCTGAGAAATGCTCAGTTTGAGAAGGTGCTGCTGCTAAAAACTCAGTAGCAAACACAGGCAGAGTTGGGTGCTTCCTTGCTGTTTGAGTCTTCCCTAATGGATAAGAAATTGTAGTCCAAATTCAAGCCAGCATCTCTACAGGCACCTCTTTTGTGACTTCTTCACTTTCAAAGCAGTTGAGTTCAAAGGTGACAAGCAGCATTTTCCTGTGAATTTAATCTCCTGCACATCAGCCCGTAGGTGAGGGCTGCTGAGAGCTGTGACCGGTGTGGATGGAGGAAGTTAAGAGGAAGGCTGGAAGGATTTGTTCCTGTGCATATACTCATTCTTTCTTTTTATTTTGACTGCAAAGCTCTCTGGTTTTCTACCTTTAATGTTGTGTGGCTTGGTAGTGTGTGGTGAGATGATCCCTCCCCCCAATTCTTCCTCCTCATGGGCTCTGTTCTCCTGTTGGAACATGGGAATGTCTGGGGGTGTAGCCAGGCCCTGCTTGCCTGAAGTCTGCTCTAGTTCTGCCCCAAATGGAGTTTCCATTTCACATTACTGTTACTCTGGAATGATCCCTGTCAGTGTAAATGCCAAAAATCACTGTGGTTCTGTGTGACAGGTCATTTAGAAGATCCATTTTCTGTGTGGGAGCTGCTACATTCCTCGTAAAAGTTTCTCAGTTTTCCAAGTCTAAAAATGGTTGAAAACCAATGGATTTGAGTTTATGTATTTAGAAGTGAGTTTTACTTCTGTAGTAGAAATGGTTCCATTTTTTTTAACCCTTAGGTTTTATTGTTTGGTTGTTTTTTTTTAAGAATTGTGGTGGTGAGTAGGGAGAAAGGAGAAACTCCCTCTTGAGCGAGGGAGTTTAGGGTTAAGCTCAGAAGGAGGTGCTTGGTTTTGGATTGCAGTGGTGATTTAAAACATCTCTTGTTTCATGTAAAGCTGTTGGAGGAAGGGATCCACTAAACCAGATGGTCAGAATTAGGAAAGCAGTGAAGCAGTGGCAGTACAGACTCTGCTCAAGTTCTGATGACGGTGATGAGTCAAATGGTACCAGCTCGAGATTGGGCAGTGGCTGTAATGGCTTTTCCTGGAAAAACTGATCCTGTTGCAAATGATGTTGATTTTCAGTCTTGCATTTTCCTCCATGGAGTGCAGTGAGTTCAGCAGGGTCTCGTGCTTGTCCATCAGTGGCTGGATAAGTGTCACTCACTTCCCTGTTCTAACAGAATATTATCTCTACCTCTTCTCCAAATTAATTTTTCCCCAAAAGTATTTTCTTGTCAGCCACTGATGTGAGTTAATTGCTGCCATATCCATTTCTTTACAGATGTTGATTAGGCAAAGAGGCAGAACTAATTACAGATCCAGGCTAAGCCATGATTGTGTCCTTAGCTTCAGAAATAAATCCCACCAGCAGCTGCCCTGCTGCATCTGAAATGAAAACATTTTGTTCTCTAGTGTGACTTTCCTGTGGCCCTTTTTTTGACCACGGTGTGTCCCAAAGGAGGCAGTGGCTTGGGGCTGGAGTGTCCTGTTGTCTTGAGAGCGGTGGCTGTGGCCCGGGAGGTTTGTGCTCTGCAGGGTTTGGTGAGTGTGGACCTGAAGGCAGCCTCTGCTCCTTCAGTTCTCGTGCTCTGCTGGACCTGCAGAGCTCCTAAAAACCAGGTTGGGTTTTAGGATAAATAAACTGAAGTACATCTCTGATTGCCTTCCTGTCTTGACAGCTAAATAAAACATTTTCACCCTCCCGCTCTGCAGAAATTGGACCTCCTCATCATCATCCTGGTCACAGGCTGCCTCATCCTGGAATCAGCGAGCATCCTCCCTGGGGAGGGCCCCAGCACCCTGATTTTGGGCCTCCCCCCCACGGGTTTAACGGGCAGCCCCCTCACATGAGGCGCCAGGGGCCCCCTCACATGAACCACGACGACCCCAGCCTGGTGCCAAACGTTCCCTACTTCGATCTCCCTGCTGGGCTGATGGCTCCCCTTGTCAAAGTAAGTGCTTGCTGTGACACTGACTGCTGGGATGAAAAGATCCAAACCCTGTTGTTGTTGTTGTTGTTGGTAGGGACAGCTCAGCGTGGATGTGTGTAATTTCAAATCCTTCCATCCCACCAGTGGTTGTGTAGGGTGTAAGAGCAGGAGTAGCTGGGGGGACTAGGTGGTGAAAATGGTGATGATTTCCAAGTGTTGTGTGCTAGAGAAAGCTGGTTGAACTCACAGTCTGACCCCTGTTTGTGGGAAATCGAAATTCCCAGGGATTTTCAGATGGCCAGAGAGACCTCAGAGGTCTGATGGGGCCGCTGTACGAGTTCTTCATGGTCAGAATTCTCACGGAGATGTTGTACCACATCAGTGTTATAAATACAAAGAAGGATAGAGAACAGGAAATGTACCTGTATCAGCATCTTCAGGGATATTTACATTTATGGATTCTGTGTTTGAGATGAACAGATAAACCTCTTCCATCTCCTTGTGTTACTCTCATACACAAAGGCTTCCACCCAGCCATGTTAGCACAAAGGTGGGTGAGATCTGCATTTTATCCACCTGGTGACCCACTTAACACTGCAACCTGTGCAGTGCAGGCTTTTCTCAGAGCACTCGCAACAGTGACAGCACGAGGGAGCATCGGGTCACCTGCAGAATCCTGATTTCCAGATCATTCTTTATCCAGCATTGAAATGTGAGGTCCCTACACAGCTAAATCTGTATTTATCTCTTCAGGTAGCCACCCCATGACACGAATGTAATTTGTTTTGTTTCTGGCAGCTTGAAGATCACGAGTACAAACCTTTAGATCCTAAAGACATTCGTCTTCCACCCCCAATGCCTCCCAGTGAGAGACTCCTGGCTGCAGTTGAGGCATTTTACAGCCCACCATCCCATGACAGGCCTAGAAACAGGTAAGAGTAGGTGTAGCCAATCACATGGTAAGGAAAATGGCCTAAGAAGGTGTCTCAAACCACAAAGTGCCTCCCTGTCTTTCACCCCTGTCTTGGCTCTCCCAATGCTCTTGTTGTATTGCAGCTGCAACTCGTAACTTACACTGAGATTTGCAAGTTTGCCCAGCCCCTTTGTTCTGTACAAAATCTGGTGAAAATCCTTAAGGTCGCCACTGAAGTGGAATTGACACCTGTGGGTTGTGTGTGGTTGCTTTGTTGCAGTGAAGGATGGGAGCAGAATGGACTGTACGAGTTCTTCAGAGCTAAAATGAGAGCAAGGCGGAGGAAAGGTCAAGAGAAGAGAAACAGGTGAGAGATCCCATGTGCTGCTGCCTTCTGCTGTGTGCTGTTCACCTGGAAGGTGCTGGGGCTAAATGCAGAGGGAAATAACTGAGTTTCAGTGTGCTGGAGTTTCTGTCTAACCTGCAGAAAATGGAATCAGCACAGGGTGCCCAGAGCAGCTGTGGCTGCCCCTGGATCCCTGGAAGTGTCTAAGGCCAGGTTGGACGGGGCTTGGAGCAACCTGGGACAGTGGAAGGGGTTGGAACTGGATGAGCTTTAAGGTCCCTTCCAGCCCAAACCACTCTGTGATTCTATGAAACAGTTTTTGCCACGCTCAAGGTTTCGCTTTCCCTGCAGCAGCAGTGCTTGTGTTTAACCCGAATTTGATCAGATTTGTGTTTGTGGTGCTCCTCCATGGAGTCTCACTGCCGTTTCTCTGCCCCTGGGTGCAGCGGGCCCTCTCGGTCTCGCAGCCGCTCCAAGAGCCGAGGTCGTTCATCCTCCCGCTCCAACTCGCGATCTTCAAAATCCTCCGGCTCCTACTCGAGGTCGCGCTCTCGCTCCTGCTCTCGATCGCGATCCTACTCCCGCTCACAGTCCAGGTAGGGCTGAACCCCGAAAACCCCCAAACCCCAGCCCTGCAGGCTGTGGGCGTTGCTCGTGTGGTGACTCGTGTGTGTCCCTTGCAGGAGCCGCAGCAGGTCCCGCTCGTCCCACAGCCGGTCGCGCTCGCGCTCCCACTCCAGGTCCAAGTCGTACTCGCCGGGCCGGCGGCGCCGCTCGCGCTCCCGCAGCCCCACGCCTCCGTAAGCTCTGCTGTGCTCCTCTCTCCTTCCACCCGGGCTCTTGGAACAGGGTCTGCAGGGACACTGCCTGGTCTCCAGGGGATAAGTAGCATTTCAACAAAGAGCAGAAAAGATCGATGCCTTAGGATTTTAGCTTCTGTGTTTTTCACGTCTCTGTAATCCTGTAATTCTTTATAACTCTGGACTCCATACACAGTGCTAAGCTACTCTTCTCCCATTTTAGACAAAACAATTCCTCTCTAGGCCTGAAACTCGAGTTACAGGTGATGCCTTAGAGTTTTAGCTTCTGTATTTTTCATGTCTCTGTAATTCTGTAATTCTTTACTCCATACACGGTGCTAAGCTACTGTTCTCCCATTTTGGTCAGACAAAACAATTCCTCTCCAGGCCTTGAAACTCAAGGACACCTCACTGTCTCAGGCCCTCAGATATGTAAACAACAGTGAATTGGGGGGAACAAAATTGGAGTAAATTGCTTCATTACCTGAAGCTGTAATTGGAGGATTAGCCCCCAATATGCAAATGAACAAACTTACAAAAGTATGAAAAACCTGTGACTGCTCATCCATTTCAGGGTGCAGCCCCTGGGTGGGCTCTGACTGCCCTAAATGAACCTGAAGGCCCCTCAATAAATAGAACTGCTTCTTATTCTCTTAATTTTTGTCTAGCCTCTGCTTTTAGGTAGTCCCAACAACGTATCAAGATGATGGAAAGCAGAATTAGACACAATTTATCTGCTACATGTGCTTAGAGAGAGAATGTTACTCTGTTGTGGTGGCTTTTTCACAAAACAGCCTGCAACTGTGAATCTGTGCACACCTTCCTTGGAGCAGGAGTAATTCTCTGAGTGCTCCATTGGGAAGAGCACAGCCTTTGATTTCCCTGGTGCTGAGAAGCAGGTGATGTTTATGGCACCTCAATTACTGCATAATCTGATGGTTTTAATAAAGAATAGCTTAGGAGAGTGGGTGGAATTGTGTTGGGTGTTAATGCTTAACAGAATAGAACTGACCGTGCTTTGTGTCAGAACAGTGTCACTGGTTCCTAATCTGTTCTTCTTGCTTTCTTAGTTCTTCTGCTGGTTTGGGCTCCAGTTCTGGGCCTCCTGTACCAGAATCGAGACTTGGAGAAGAGAATAAAGGCCATCAAATGCTGGTGAAAATGGGTAAGGTGCTGTTCTAGAATCTTACACAAGCCAGGAAACAAAATTAGACGCCGAAATCATAGATATCCTTAATGAATGCAAGTTCATAAGGAATTATTCCTTGGCATTCCAAGGTCAGCATAAGGATAGTCAGAGAGGTAGGTACCTGGAGCAGTGATAGTTGCCTTTCTGGGAAGGATAGAGAAGACAGGGATGTGAGTTTGACCTACCCCAGGTGTTTCATCTCCCTGCAGTGCAGGTCAGCAGGGTTGACCGGACAGATTGGGCTTGCACTGCCTCTCTTCTTATCCTCCTAACAGTTCTTTGGGATGTGCTGCTGTCAGCTCCTGGAGTCTCTGCATATTAATGCTTGTGAAATAAGTGGGACAGTTCATGTGTTGTTTCAGGCTGGCTGTTCCCATCTTGCTTTATCAAACTGATGCTGTCTTTGGTTGTTCCCAAAACGTCTGTGTTTGTTTGCCTTCACAATTCCAGTCATAAAAGAGCAGTGAGAGGATTGCAATGTTGTGTCCTTGCTGCAGGATGGAGTGGGTCTGGTGGCCTGGGAGCCAAGGAACAAGGAATTCAGGACCCAATTAAAGGAGGAGATATCCGAGACAAATGGGATCAGTACAAAGGAGTGGGAGTTGCGTTGGACGACCCTTACGAAAATTACCGGAGGAATAAAAGTTACTCCTTCATCGCACGCATGAAGGCCAGGGATGAATGTAAGTGATCGTTTCTCACCAATTCAGAAACCTCTAGGCACTTGACAGTGATTTTTGTAAACCCAACTCAAAATATCAGTAACTCTTAACTCTTTCTAATGAAACTGATGCAGTAAATCAACAGGTAAGTGATGTGTGCTCTGCTTAACCTGCCAGCTTTTCCTTTCTAGGCACTGTGTTGTGTTCTAATTACTGAAACATTCATTAATTAGCGTGTTCTGGCTGCAATACTGAGCTCCTGCACCTTCGAATGTTGCCCCACAAAAACTCGGAGCAGTCACAAAGTTTGTGGAGGGGCAGCTGTGCCACAGAAGGGACAGTGCAGGTCCTTGTGGTTGGAGTTAGACCACACGTACTGTTTACCCCTGCCCTACTCAGAGTTTCCTACCATTAGTACCATGTTCTGCCAAAGCCAGAACTGGTAATAAATTGCCTGTAGTGCAGGAAGGGTCTGGAAAAAGTGGAGGCGTTTCTAAGAGGTGAAGACAGTTACCCAAATGCTGGACTTTTGCAGAGAGTCTGTGATACATTGAACATTGCTAAAAGGAAACTGGCATGCTCAATGAAATGTCACTTCTGCCTCTTGATCTGTGCAATCAAATCAAGCCCATAAGGAAAAATTCCTTATTACCAGAAGCCTCACTCAGACAGCTTAGGTAACTGTGGGACATGTAAGAACTCTTGTCCCTGTGGTTTCAGTGAAGTGTGAAACACAAGACCCTCCAACCACCTCAAGAAAGGTGTCTTGCATCTTCTCCAAAACATTAAACTTGTAGAAATCTGGGTTCAAGTCTGGAGGAAGTGACAAATGAATTACTTTTAAAACTATGGTGAAAAATGGAAAGCTATGACATGTACTTCAACACTTGTCACTTAGTGCTTAAAAAAGGCCAGTTGTTACTATGACATGTCTAGCAAGTTAAAAAATTTCCATTTATCTTGCAAAACTTTTTAATTAGTTCCCCAATTTATAGTAGAGTTAAATCCCAGTCAAGCTGTTCCCAATTCAGGATTGTGCCTCATTCATTGCTGTGGAATACAAACATTATCTGATGTGCTTGTTATGTTCTCTGGTTCCATAATGAATGTTCATTTCTCTCAAAAGGTTAATTCTGTTTGAAGTGGAGGGGTGCTGCCTTGGGATCAAGTCAGACTGATGCTGAGCAGTGTATCCTAATGTCTAAATGGGGAATGAAGCATCTAGTTCCAGTGCAGGTGACCTCTGAGCACTGTGCCAGCTTTTAGAACCTTCCAGCCACCTCCAGGCCCAGCCAGCAGCTGCTGCAGCCTCCACCCGGGGCAGGAGACAAGGGGCAGTTCTCTGGTAGCTTCCCCAGCTCTGAGGGACGGGCGATGCTTTGTAATGGAACACGAGTCTTTGAGCTTTTTATATTTTTGTATATAACCCTTTAATAAAAGCTGATTAGTTCAATAGAAGAGAATCCATTTTCTCTGCCCTATACGTTTCTATCAACGAGATGTTCTTGGAGAGTTGCTGTAATGGAAATGGAGGAGAAACCAACCTTTTGTAACTGTTTCCAGAGACCACCAGCTCGAGCTGTTAGGCCCTCACACTGCACTTCACTCCCCAGGTCTGTGTCCCTTTTCCAGTCGTTTGTTTGTAGAGCAAAAACCCTCTTCAAGCCATTCAGTTGATATGGTGGAATATCAGTTTGTTCTAGATCTGCTGTAGTTGTGGAACTGTACCCGTCTGTGAAGCAGCATACGCCACCTGTATGTTACCAACCTATGAATGTTCTTGTTTTGCCTTCCAATAAACACTTTTTTTTTTTTTTTTTTTTAAAAAAAAAGGCAGCTCAGATTTCAGAGTAAGTGGATTCCTGTACCTTGACTCCAAGCTTTCCTTGTTTTGGATTTACCTTAACAAACACACCCAAGCCTGTGCTTGGGTTTGCTGTCATCTGACAAGGCTGATGATACAGAAACCCTGTTTGGAAAATGGCACTGAAGGCAGGAGATGGTCATTTTCTGCTGTGGTCATATTTCTTGGGGGCTGTAGCACAGACTTTCACTTCTACCACAATCACAGATGTGATCAGAGATCTCACAATTCACAGGGTAAATGTGTGCACTGTGATGACTTCTCACAGTCCCATTAGGGAAAAGTGTTATCTTGATTTCTTTTCTGCTGACACAGTTTGGCTGGAGGTTCCTGCCTATCCCTGTATTGTTTACATGAGTACAAAATTCAGGTATAGAAAAATAAATTATATATAATAATTAGCAATTTGTACTAATTTATACCAACAAAGCAGTTTGTACAAATCCTTTCAATACATAGCTTATAACCTTTTACCTGTGCAACCTGGAAAGGTTTCTTCTTTCAGCCTTAGAGCTGTAAATATAAATGTTACTTAGAGTTCAGTAACTGTCCAAGCAGTTCATTCTCCTGGGCTCTCCGAATTTCTTCAAGTGCTTGCTCAATTGTTAGAGGTGGGGATTTGTGATTCTTGATGTACTGCAAAAAAAAAAAGTGAATACACTAATGTCTTTATTATGTAGATTATTATTTATTAAATAATAGAAAGTAATCTTTATGTCAGGATACCTGCACTTTTCTGTACTAGCAACAGAAAGTGACCCTTCTGCTGCAGAATGTGAAAGATCTCTGAAACATTAATCTTTGAAAACTGTGACCTTCAGCAGGACTTTAGTATTTTATTGTTTTTAACTGTGTAAACTTATTAATTAATCACATGCAAAGCAACTGGGCTTGCTGCAAATACCACAAGTGTTCAGAAAGGAACACACACTCAGTCTCTCATCATAAATACCTCTTTAGCCTCTTCCAGGGTGTGGTAGTGGAACCTCTCGTGCTCCAACGACTCCACCAGGGATGTGTGAAGGTGGTGAGCACTCTGGACAAACTGCTGGGTGAGCAGCAGGTGCTGCTTGCACAGGGAGTGTAACAGGAGAACCGAGGGGCTGTGGGTGGTCAGGGCTGAGAGAAACACACAGGACGTGCTGAGGTGAACAAACCAAGCTGGGCTCAGGTGCGCGGAATAGAGAAAAAAGAAGAAGAAACGTGTTTTCTGTACCTTCTACTGCCTCCATGCTGATGCTGTGGCTGGCAATTGGCACTGGGTCGATGTAGCTGGGTCCAGAGGGTGGGGCCAGCACTGCAGAGGGGTTTGCTGTGTGTGGGGTAACATCACAGTTACTGCGAGGGGAGAGGGGAAGGGGTTGGTGCTGCTGCTTCAGCAGTTTCTTGGGACAGCAGCTGCCCTGAAACCACTGTAACAGGAGAATTCTGTCAGCCAAAAAAACGTTGGCATAGTTATACAGCCTCCAGTTTCTTTTGGGCTCACAACACCATTGCAGAAGGCACCTTTTCTAACCCTAGGCAGAGTAAAAATAAAAGATTTTTCTACTCAAAGAATGCAGCTGTTTTCGAGCACACTCAAGTTTCTACTTTCTCCTGGAATGGGGCAAGGAATGGTGGCTCTTGGCACTTTTTCCTTTAGGTAAAGAAGGGAGCTGCCCCTCAGGATGTGAAAGCTCAGATCTGATCCTGTCATGGGGCCATATTGCTTTCCCAAGGGAGAAATACAATGCAAAAGCACTCCAGGATGAGCAATCACTTCAGTAACACCACAGTGCTATTATTTGCAATAGTAAAGACACCAGAATATTGAATTTCATTGGAGAACACCACTCGTGCTGTTGTGAGCTCTGCCACTAACACTTGCTCACCCAGCCACAGGTCCTGTGGTGGGTATTTTTAAGCAAAAAACATTTCTCATTACGATATTCCATCCAAATCTTTTGTGTGGACAGCAGATTAAAGTGCTGGGCTTTAGAAAAACTTTTTATTTAGCACCAGTGAGGGGAACTGGCACTGAAATGAAGAAGTCTGTCAGGGTTGGCACATATAAAAGTGTAAAAGCTGCCTGGCAAGGGCAGTAAGTGCTGCACTCACCCTGTGCCCAGCAGCAGGTGAAGGGAGGCTCTGTCTGAACTCCAGTTTCTGTCACAGTCACTTGGTGCTGCCCTTGGGTGACCCGTGGGGACGATGGCTGTGCTCCACAACAGCTCTCAGCACCTCCCTCCACAGAGTCCCTGTCTGCTGCACACAAGGAACTTTCAAAGTCATCAGAGTATGCTGAATTAAGAGTTCTCTCAGTCTCATTAAGAGAATCCTGTTCGTGTGGAGGGAAATCTGAGGAAACTCCATTTAAATGCTCAGAGATTTCGGCTTCGCTGCCGCTTTTGTCAACATCCTCTCCAGGAGAATCACCCACTCCAGTTACTGCACTGGGCATTTTAAGAGCAGCTTGGTCCTCTTCCACCACCAATGGATCCTTTTCCCCATATCTGTTTGATTCCTCAATGTCTTCTCCCTGTAAAAGTATTTATTTTAGAACCTCCACACTCCACCAAACCAAGGCAGACTGGGAATGTGTGCCAGTGGGGAATTTCTGCTCACTTTCTGCTTTAATTCTGCTGCCTCACTGGTAATATCTGGTGCCAGATCATCAAGGCTCAGGATGTTCAGTCTGAAGTCTGCAAACAAATGACACATTGACATGAGAATTTGCATAAAATTACAGTACACTTTCCCCTAAGTGAGGAAAGTGGAAAAAAAAATCAGTACTGCCTTCCTAGTTTAGTACTAAAAAGTAACAGCAATCAGTCACTCTGACTCCTCAACTTTGCAGAAACTGCTAAAATTTCCTCCTGTGATCTGCTGCCTGAAGTTCAAGAGGTTTTTGCTGCCCCTCATTTACAGCTGGTCTCACTCTGACCCACTGGTACATGTTCCCATTGATAAATGACAACTCTCTCAATGTTGTCATTGTTTTGCCATCATAACGTCCCTCAGGGCAGCATCCTTCACCTGAACCCATCAAGTCAAAAGCTAAGAACCATACAGACCTATTAAACTAGATAAAAGAAATAGATCAAGATAATGACTCTGATAAGACCTTGGTTTATGTAAAATTTCACCCGTGAATCCTTTCACAGTGACTGTTTGCCCACGTTTATCAAGAGAATTTATCAGGAGATTATCAGTACAATTCATACTCAGACAGTACTTTAGGAAACTCACATTTGGAGCTGCTGCTGGTTGGATCTTCTGCATCAGTTCCTGTTGAAAATAACTCATCTAATGACTTTATTTCACTTCTGTCACTTCCAAGGGATTCTTGCCTTTGCTTGGTGTAGCCTGCTTGAGGCAGAGCAGCGTTGTCTTTCATGGGAGACGACAGCAATGGAGATCTCATGGTCTGTCCTGCCAGGTTCCTGCTGGTGGGTGAAGGTGCTGCTGCATTAACTCTACCAAAACCACTTTTCTTTGAGTCTTTGTTGTGAAAAGAAGATGCTTTAGATAACTCTGCTAGTGAAACTTCCTCACGAGGTAGAGGAGGCCTTGCTGATGGAACTGGAGTCTTGCTCTTTTTGAAGAAGATGAAAAAGAAATTTATGTGTTACTTCACTGTTAAAGGGAGAACAAACCACTGTGGGTAAAATAGAGTAATTTTAAGATGTTGTGAAGCTGAATCCTATCATGAGCAAGGCACAAATGCAAATTTTAAATTTAGTTGCTGGTGTTATCTAAATAAAAAACGACCAAGCAATTAAATCCATTATATAAAAGCATTAATAAAAATGCATAATCCAGCAAAGTTTCTATTTACCTTTCTACCCCACTGAGCATCACTCACCAGAACTTTCTGATCCTCATTTCCACTGGAAAACCCCAAAGAGCTCTCCATCAATTCTCTCATTTCCTCTTCATCACTATCCAAACCAAGCTGTTTAACTGTAACATTCTTTTTAGGGCTTTGGGTGCTTTCCTCCTCCTCAGAACAGGCATCCCTGCGGGTCCCACTGGCAGCACCACCATTCTTCGGGTACTTCTTGCCCCTGGCACCCCGATGATGCCCAGAGGCAGGCGAGGTGCTCTCCTCAGCCGAAAGCTTCAGGCCCGAGTCAGCGTTCTGCAGTTCCAGGTGCATTTTTTGACTCCTGATCTTGCTCTCCAGCTGTGCCACTTTGCTGAGAACCGAGCTCAGCCGCGCGCGGGAGGCGCTGCCCGGAGCGCTCGGGGCTGCGCGGCCGCTCCCCGCCCTCGCGGCGCTTCCTCCCGGCACCGGGCACCGCTGGGTCCCCCGGGCGCTTCCACCGCACGCCTTCAGGACCCTGCCGAGGTGGGACGGAGTTCTTTCAGCGTTCTCCAGCGCGGTGTCCGCCGCCGTGGGGTCGCGGCGGGCGCTGGTCCTGAGGGGTTCGTGGCTGTGGCCCTGCCGAGAATCACAGAGTTGGGAAAGACCTCCGACACCACCGAGTCCAGCCTGTGACCGATCCCCACCTCGTCAGCCGCGCCAAAGCTCTGAGAGCCACATCCAGTCTTTCTTTAAACGCCTCCAGGGACGGGGACCCCACGGGCGGCCCCTTCCAGCGTCTGACCGCCCTTTCTGTGAGGAAATTCTCATGTCCCACCTAAACCCGCCCCGGCACAGCTTCAGACCGTTCTCTCGTGCTGTCGCTGTTCCTTGGGAGCAGAGCTGGCCACCACCGGCCGCGCCCTTCTGTCAGGGACCGTAGGAAGGGTTTGTACAGACCCCTCAGACCCCTCCCCACACGGGCCGCGAACACCGGCCCGCGCCGCGGCTGCGCCGGTACACACCGGGACAGGGCGCCGGTGCCTCACCTGCCCTCGGCCCGCGGCTGCCCGGGAGATCGCGGCCATCCGGGACGGGACGGGGCGGAGGTGAAGGGGGCGGGACAGGCTCGGACGGCCGTGGGTCCGCCGGGACCGAGGCGGCGGCGGCGGCGACTTCTCTGGGCCCGGGCCGGAGCGGGCGCTGCGCCGCCCTATCCCAGAGTCCGCTACTCCCCAATATCCCGCCCGCTCATTGGCTCCGCGCACAGCGGTGGGCGCCGCCAGCCAATCCCAAGCAGCCTTACAGCCGCCGGCACCGCGCCCGGACTACACTTCCCAGCATGCACCGGGGTCAATAAATGCGGATTTATCCCCACTTCCCAATTTGTAAATTATTGGGGTGAGCTGGGAATTCAGCCCCTTGTTCTGGATTTGTGTTAAAACCCCCTCACTGGAACAACTTATTGTAGGTTATTGGCTGCCCTTTGTACTTGTGTGTCATTTCCAGCGACTTGGCGAAACTTGTACTTCGTGTGTCACAGTGAAATTTGGCATTAGATACCTAACATCATGATATAGTTGTAATATAATTATATAATTATATACCTATTGAGCTCATGCCATGGATCATTTTTATTTTGCCTATTTTTTTTTTTCTGGGTTACTTTTCTAGTACTTTCTAGTGTTACCATTGTGCTGTAAAGCAGTTCCTAAGATTTAGGTTTAAGGCTCTCAAAAACTTTCCCTTGCTTTCTTTAAAACCCTGGCTGACAGATACACACAGCTTTATGTACTCTGAGTATATTTCTTGATTATAATTCCAGATCACACTTATGAAATAAAAATTGATAACAAAATGCATCTGGCAACACACAAGATGATTTAGATAAGTTTAAATGAAGTTTAAAATTTTTAATTCAGACAGATTTTTTTTCGCTTTCACTGTTCTGAACTAGACATACAGAGTGCCTGGACCCTCTTAATTTTTTTTTTTTCTCCTAATGTGATGAGGGAAATGAATTGGAAACAGTGAATGATGTGCCCATTTTTCTGTCTGACCTGTCTTGTACCTCAGTCATTTCAGTCATTTCCTTCAATCCCTTCTCAGGTCCTTCTGCTCTTCTGCATTTCCTTCTTCCTCTAAGAATTAATGCTATAAATTTAGAAAAAAATTGAAGGTGGTCTTCAGAGCCCAGGGCTCTGCATTTCCCTCTGGACACGGGCTGAGAGGATTTGGTGTGGTGAGGAGAAAGGGAGCGGGAGGATCCCTGGAAACCCCGACTTCAGCTGTGCCACTTTGTAGCCTGTGGATTGACTGAGGTCAAATTTTTCTGCTTCTGCTTTTCCAAGAGCTGTAAAACAATTCCAGTGACGCTCTGGGGTGAAGAACTTTTAAAGCTCTGAAATACAACAGTTGCCCTGCACCTTTTTTATTTCTTTTTTTCCCCTAAACGCATTCCTGTTGATTTAGCTTTTACGTGGTCGCAGTGATCCAGCCTTGGGTTTATACTCTGCAGTCAGGGCTTTGTTACCTTTGGTGTATTTGATGCCGAAAATTCGATGCTAGACCAGAAGAAGATTCATTGGGGATGACAGACCTGCACTGAGGGCTGCTTTGATGGAACTTAGAGCTACAAAGCTGATCAAGGCCTGGAGCTCCTCTGCCGAGGAAAGGCTGAGGGAGCTGGGTCTGTTCAGCCTTGAAAGGAGGCGCTGAGAGAGGACCGGGCTCTGCTCCGCGGGGCCCAGCAATGGCACAAGAGGCAGAATCCGACGCCCAAGAAGCTCCATCTGATTGCGGAAGAACTTCTTTGCTGTGCAGTGCACTGGAGCAGAGACTGCAAACCCTCGCTGGAGATATTCCAGAACCGTGTGGACACCACCCTGTGCTCTGGGATGGAGCAGGGACGTGGGAGCAGAAGGACCAACTCAAACCTCGCTCGTTTTGGGGTTATGTGACGGCCCAGGGAGGTGACGGTGAAGTCCCCACGCCTGAAGCTAAGGAACCACGTTTAAGGAACCACGGAACTGCGCGC
>VZTJ01002606.1:656061-687003 GCA_013397795.1 Orthonyx spaldingii | reverse complement strand
TCTATATATAAATATAATTACATTAATTAATTCACAGTAATGCTTGAACACTGTAGAGTAAATATGTTAATCATTTCACTTTGGCTAATTGCATTTCTTGGTGGGTTTTTTTTTCCCCCTAACTTTTCTTGCTATTTTAATTTGGGTTTTAGCTCTCCACTAGATGGCAACAGCCTTAAACAATAGGCATGGCTGGCTTGAGGTGGAAGTTTTAGCAAAGGTTTGACTGCAATTTTTACCTTTGCTCACAAAATTCCTCTTTCTTCATTTCACAAGGATAAATTTCCCAATGATAAATTCCCCTTGTGTGCTTCTTAATCAATAGGAGAGTCATTTAAAAAGCCTTCTGAATACAGGAAGCATTAAACACATGCTTTTGGGTATTCCCTAAGGTTCTGCTAAAAAGTCAAATAGCTGTGTGTAATTTCAGAAAAGCTTGGAATTTTATCCCTTCTGCAGTGAGCTGTGCTTTTCCAGGTTCTGTCGTGGTTCTGTTTATCAGAGTGAAGGTCAGGCTGTGGTCTGACTGTTCACTGAAAATAGTAAAAAGTGGAGTTTTACTTCCTTTTGTTTTCTCATCAGCTTTTTGCTGGGACTAAAAGTTCTGGAAGTGCTTAAAAGATTAAGAGCATAAATTCTTTCGAGTGTTAATGGAATTTTAGCACCTTTGCCACTGGACATCAGCCTCTTACCCCACTGACAATTCTGTACATCTGCCCTCAGGTTTTGAAGTTAATGCTTTTACTTGAATTAACCTGTAGCCTCATGAAACCACAGGTATTCTGCAGTGTGCTCACATCCCTTCTCTTTCCTTTTTTTCCTCGTGTAGCCAGCAGCTTCAGACCCCTTTGCCTCCTCTTTTGGAGGGGTGGGATTCGCAGAGGACCCTTTCAAAAGCAAGTCAGACACACCAGCATTGCCACCGAAGAAAAACGTCCCTCCACGACCCAAGCCACCCAGTGGTAAGGAGGTTTTCTTCCTTTAAAAGCTGCTTCTTTCACTTTGCAGTGTATTACTGGATATAAGAACAAGCTGACAGTCTACTGTCCATCTTCTATTTCAACCATAACGAAGTTATCAGTAAATTGGCAAAATTATCAGTAAACCAGAGTGGAACTCTTCAGGCTGGAAAACACATGATGAGAGAGTGCTATGACAGATCTGTAAAATCACCTTTGGCAGGAAAAACCAGGGAAAAACCCATGTGTTTTCTAAGTAGGCAACACTTAAGATTAGTAAATGGCACCTTTAGAATCAAGAGGTTTGTTTTTATATGGCAGTCTAAATTTAGGATTTATTTGCGTGTTTGCCAGAGAATATGGTGAATGCAAAAAAGTTTAAATGGTCTTAAAAAACCCTCTAGATAATTCTTAGAAGAAACAGGGGCAACAGGTTGTCCCAAAAGCCAAAATACTGGCTCTAGCTCCTTTGTAGCAGAGTAGCAAGGCAGTCTGGCTATGGCTGCATCTTTATCTTGTTCTGATGTTCTTCCTGAGGCATCTGCCACTAGATACTGACAAGAACAGGGTACAGGCTTAGACAGACCTGCCATGCTCTGTCTGTCCAGGTAGGATCATTCTTGCATTTGCACATCAGTGCACAAATTAAACAACTACATAAAGAAAACACTTCCTGAATATATGGCTTTGTTCCTGCTTGAAGCCCATTATTTATGGAAATCTGGGAGATACGTAAATCTCATGAATTGAAAATAAGGTCTCTCTTAATGGAGCTTCAACTTCTACTCTCCCTGGAGTTGTTTTCATGACACTCAGCTACCAGTGAAACTGTTCAAAGAACTGAAGCTGTGTAGTTTCAAGTCTCCTTTTAACAACAGTAGTAGAGTTCAGTTGATATGAAGAGGGAACTTTCAGTTGGCTCAAAAAAACCAACAGAAGCTGGATTCTGCGTATGGATAGGCACAGAATTTTGCACTGAACACATGGATCAACAGCTAGCATCTTCATATATATCCACACAGACAGCCTTAGGAAGTCCAAAGAGAACAGATCCATGATTAATGTCTCCCTCAGTGTGTGGGTTCTCTGCCTTTCTGCTGGTGCATTTTGGAGCAGAGCATGCAGCCTGTTGGTGCTGGGTGTTGTTGATGTGGCTGGTTCTGCAAACCAGGTATTCTAGAACGAAATCCTTGGGTAATGTGAAAGGTGCTTTCTATTACCAAGGTATCCTTGATGTCATTACCTATCCCATAAATTGATCCAAGGTGTGAAAGATACCATTTCACACAGCAGGCCATTGCAGCTGCATTAGTTTGTTCCTGTTGCTGTGATTTTATTGCTCAAGAGATGATGGTGCACCCTAAAGCCCTGAAAGCAACAGATGAGGGTTTCTTGTAGGTGAGTATTGATGCAAACTTGTCAAGAATTGCTCTTGAAGCAGTTTGTTCCATGCTTGCTCTGTTTATTTTCTGCTACTGAGGTACTAAAGAACTTTCAGTAATTAAAAAAAATCCCCACATAATATGTCACGTTGACAAATACCAACCACTAGGACAGACATGAATGAAAGGAGAAATAGAAAAGCTGAAAGGAATTTTATTTGGCATTGGGAATGATGTTATTTTTCTTCATTTGGTTTTCAAGGAAAGAATGTAAGTGGCCATCTTTGAAAAAAAAAAAATCTGCGTGAAATCTTTTAGTGTTAACAGGGCCTGTGTAAAGTTGGATGATTCAAACAAATACTAAGTATAACCATGTTATCTCTTATATGTGGTTTCTTTCTGTTCCTTGTTAGAAACATGATTACTCTTAGCAAATGCAGTGTAACAGCAGCAGCAAAGGTGAGTACTGACTCACCTACCTGAGGGATTCTGGATTTCTGTGCCCTCATTCCCTCTTGTGTACATGTTGAGAAATTTGGTGAACATTCAGCTTCATTAATGGTTTTAATTTAGACATGTGCACTCAGCCCTTAATCAGTTGGTTAAAAATGGTGTAAATGTGTCTCTTCCCCCCCTTCTACAGAGGCACAATATTTGTGAGGTTCCGCTGCTCTACCAAAAGCAAATGTTGTTATGATAAAATAGACTAAGGAGGAAACAACAGGGTTTTTTTAAAGCAAATGAGCCTCGTGTGCTTATGTAGTTCTACTCCTCCCTTCCTTCCACAACTAAGGCAATCTTCAGTGGTTACTTAAAGCATGAGAAATTATACAGTAATATAGTGTGATTGTAGCAAGAGATACAGGCACAAAATGTGTGTTAGAATGGGCTCAGCAAACAAACAACAGGCAAGAAACTTCCGTTGTTTCTTACTTTTCTCAGTGGTCTGTTTAATTAAAAAACAAGTGGGTGATAGAGATCTTACTGAATAAATGCTAGTTTTTACCAGAAAAAACTGTAATTTACCTTTCTGTTCCATGCTCATACTCCTTTTAGTAAAACTGTTCTTTCTGTCGGGAGGGGACTTTTAATATTGAAAAGCACTTTTGTGGTTTGCTCGCATTTTGCTAGGCAGGTACAAAAAGTTCTGAAAACTTTACTCGTCCTCAAACCTTTGCAGTCAAGTAGAAAACAGAAATACTTTTGGAGAGCATTGGAAACTGTGTGGTTTCCCAGGCAGTTGAGAGAGGAAACTAAACAGGATCCACCAGGGGTTGCTCCTGGTTATTCCTGATTTGGTGCTTTTCTGTAGGTGAAGCTTTTGCACGTGACATGCAAACTGATAATCCATGGAGGGATGGGTGGCACAACATCCTGGACCAAAGTGTGCCACAGCTCCCACCTTGCCCATGGGTCTCTGTTTTGTCCAGATGAGTGAGGAGAATCAGGTCTCGTTCCTTCATGAAAACAGAGGCAGAGCAAACACAGGATCAGGGAAACACCTAAAATCATGGCATGTCCTGAGTTGTAAGGGACCCACAAGGATCATGGAGTCAAACTCCTGGCCCTGCCCAGGACACCCCAGCAATCTCACCCTCTGTCTCAAAGCATTGTCCCAACACTTCTTGAGCTCTGGCAGCTCCCCGGCCCTGGGGAGCCTGGGCAGTGCCCAGCACCCTCGGGGGGAAGAAACTTTCCCTGACATCCATCCCAGCCCTGACACAGCTCCAGCCCTTCCTGGGCTCCTGTCCCTGTCCCAGAGCAGAGCTCAGCCCCTGCCCCTCCGCCTCCCCTTGGGAGGAGCTGCAGCCCCCGAGGAGTCTCCCCTCAATGTCCTCCTTGGCTCCAGCTGAACAAGCCAAGTGCCCTGAGCCGCTCCTCAGACCCTTCCCCAGCTCCGTGTCCCTCCTTTGGACACTCTCCAGCAGCTTTGGATCCTTCTGGCCTTGTGGTGCCCAAAGTGCCCCCAGCACTGGAGGTGAGGCCGCCCCAGTGCAGAGCAGAGCGGGACAATCCCCCCAGGCCATGGTGACACTTTGGGCTGCCAGGACCCACCAGTGACTCAGATCCAACTTTCCCTGGTCCCTTTCCACGTGGCTGGTCCACAACCTCTCGTTCCCAGTCTGTCCATGCCTCCAGGGCTGCCCCGGCACAGGGACGGGATCCGGGTACGAAGCTGGGGATTGCCCAGCCCTTTCCTTTGTCAAGGTCTCTCTGCAGCACATCTCTGCTTTCAAGGGAGTCAGCAGCTCCTCCCAACTGCGTGTCGTCACCAGACTTACTCAGTCTGCCTTCCCGTGCCACATCCAAATCCTGCATGAGGAACTTGTAGAGCACTGGGCCTGAAATGGAGCCTTTTGGGCACAACCTCTGTTTGCCATGTAGTGATGGGCAGAGCAAAAGGCCTTCAGGTGTGCCTGGAAAGGCCTCTAAAAGGAGTTTGTCCTTCAGGGGAGCTGCTCTCGTGTCCAGGCTCTGGACACAGTCTTCACACACTTCTCTGCTGCTGCCAGGGCTCTCATGGGTCATCCTGTCTGGTCCTACACATCCTGACCTGTTGGCTGGCTGCTTGTAAAGTGAAAAGTGGCTTGGTTGTTTCGCTTGGTTTGTTTGTTTTTAGTTGGTGTTTGGGTTTTTTCACAGCTGGAACATCAAGGAGCAGCTGCGATCTGAGTGTGTTAGCAGAGAGTTCAGTTCCCAGCTCTCTCTGGCTGGTGCTCTCAGGCAGGGGTAGGCAAACCCTTATTTATTGTGTGGCATGGATTAGGCACCCTTCAGATCCATATCTTTTCCCTTCTTGAATACAAAGATTAAGAGAGGGTGTGACAATCATTTAATTAGAGTCATATCTTGGGTAGAATCTCAGCCTTATGCTTGTTTTCTTTATCATAAATCATTTTCCTTCTTTCTTACTCTATTTTTGACCCGTCTGTCAAGATCTTTTAGATGTTTCAAAGCCCTAATCTGATCCTTGCTTGGTCCAAGAGAAATCTCGTGTTTGTTTTTATAGTAAAATGCTCTGTTGAGGGTTTTTTCAGTACAACTATTTAGAGGTTAAGTGCAGAATCTTGGAAGAGAATTGGAGGAAGGTCAATAACTCAGTGAATCCCAACAGAGAATAGCAAGGAGAAGGAGTTCCAGAAGCAGCAAACCTAAATACCTCAAAGCTCCAACTTGCTGTTTCATGAAAAGATATGGAAAATCATCATCTCTGTCCCATACATGGTTTAAGATTCTCTTTAGGTTGAGGAAGATCAGCCATGAAAAAGTTCTTTAGTTCTTCTGACAAGGCTGTTCTAATGAAAATCTCCAAGAAAGTGTGTGCATGTTCTTTTTCTTCAGGAATGTATTCATATCCATGAAGTTCCTAATGGACATTGTTTGATAGGGGTCCCCTAGGACTTGGCTGGAGTCATTTGATGTTCACCAGGTGCTGCTGGAGAATTTGCAGGTTTCTTTGGAGAGGAGTGGAATGTATTTATAACGTTTTTACGGTTTTTAAAAAATATTTTTATAACGTATTTATAACATTTATTGATGTTATATCTTGAACAATGCTCGAAAAGCACCAAAGAAATTCCAGTGCTTTGTGCAAATGAGCTGTGATAAACAGAAGGCAAATAATGGTAAAGTATCTCAACATTCTTAAGCAAAGGTGCCCTGTGACAAGGATCTACATTCCTCTGCACATTATTTTCTCAAACTCCCCTAAAACATAGCTGAGTTTTGTAGATTTACAAGTACATTTTATTTTCTGGCAGAGGGCTGCCTGTGGTGTTCAGCACTACCAAGCTTCTGGTCGCTTTGCATTTCTTATGCAGCTTCTCAGGGTTTGTGGGACTTCTGTGTAATTAAGGATAAAAAAAATCTGAAAGGACTGGTAGACTGAAACCTGTCAGTTAAAATAGCTCTCGTAGGTTCTCACAGATTAAAAATTATGTTTTCTGCTGTGAGCTGCAGATTGAAATCAGTCAGAGTTCGTCGCCAACTAGTTTCTAGGTAAAAGTTGTTGATTACAGAAAGAGAGAAACAGATTTTTTTTTTTTCCTTTTTCTTTTCTTTCTTTTTTTTTTTAAAGTACAGGAAGCTGCTGTGTGGGTGTCAGTGATTGGGTTATAAGTAAAATTCAATGCTCTAGTGCTTTGATCGTGGGACCTAGTGCTCATGCCCCACCCTTACCACTTCCTTTCAGCACAGCCCCATGCATTCCACATTTGCGGTTATAGCAGCACTGTTAACCAGTGAGATTAACCACTACTGACAAGCATCTGACACATTGCTCTCTATGCTCTGGACTCCTTGGCAGGCCCTGGAGTTCCTGAAGGAAGCCAGGCTCTATCCAGGGAGGACCAGCAGCACTTGACCCCCTCTGTTGCAGAAGGTCGTGCCCTGCCTGACTGATGCTGTGTGTTAAGGATGTGAGGAGAAGACACAGGCACTGAGCTGTGTGGTGCTGGATCTGCCTTTTGGGTGCCCTTTCAGACACCAGAGTTCCTTCCCCATCAAGTCAGAGCCACAGCAGGAGTGTGTGAGCTGGCACAAGGCACACCAAATTGTAGGATACAGCCAGTTCCCAGTGGTGCTTTGCATTGTCTTGGGCTTTACCACTGAGTATTCCTCCTTAAGGGTGGGAGAGGTAACTCATCTCTCATCACAGAGATGCTTCAGTGCCTTTAAGGCTGCTGGTGCTTTCAGTGCTCCATATCCACCACTCAGTGTTCCTGCATGGTACTGAAATGTCAGGATGTAGTTGGTGTCACCAGGTACCAATTGGCATCCTCCAAACAAATCTTACTGGCCCTGCTCAACTAATGATGGTCCAGGATGCCAGAGGAGCTCAGACAACACCTTTTGCCATCAACAAGTTCTTGGGTGAATGTGATTCTGCCTTAATCCTGATTTCAGGAGTGATGGATGAAGTCCCTAAATTTTGGGGTGCATGGAGAACCCTAAAACTGGCAGTAGGTTCAAAATGGCTTCTCAAAAGCCATCCTCAAAAGGCAAAAGTCACCCTGAAGCCTCCAAACTGGCACCCTCTGTGTTTCCATGACGAGCCTTGGCAGCACTCTTACCTCGCTGCAGAAACGTTCCTGAATGAGGAGTTCCAGACCAGGGAAGCCTATCCCTGGTGGAATTCCAGATTCCAAGTGAGGAGAAGTATTTAGAAAGAACTTTGAGCGTAGTGGGCAGGCAGTGTTTGCTGAGGAGCAGTGGAGGATGCTTGAATCATTCAGAATCACCCAACATAGTGGTGAAGACTCTCAGGAAGAAGAGACTTTGTGATGAGTCCTCAAGCTCAAGGACCAAAAACGTGTCCACATCTTGGGTGTCCAGCACAGGAAGGGCATGAACCTGTTGGAGTGAGTCCAGGCAAGGCACCAAGATGATCAGAGGGATGGAGAGGCTGAGAGAATTGGGGTTGTTCAACCTGGAAAAGAAAATCTTTGAGGTGACCTAAGTGTGGCACTCCAGTACCTGAAGGGAGCCCACAGGAGGGATGGAAAGAGACTTTACAAGAGCCTGGAGTGACAGGCCAAGGGGGAATGGCATCACACTGACAGAGAGATGGGATTAGTGATTAATAGAGGTAGTGACTGTTGAATTAACAGTGAACTTCTTAAATGCTAATGCACTTTAAAAATGCAGTTTTTCTTCAGGATGCCAATATATAAATAGCAGAAAAGTGCAATGTAACTTGCAATGTATGGAATCACAGCATCTCAGGCTGGTTGTGTTGGAAGGGACATTAAAGCTCATCCAGTTCTAACCCCCCTGCCATGGGCAGGAACACTTTCCACTATCCCAGGTTGTTCCAAGCCCTGTCCACCCTGGCCTTGAACAATTCCAGGGATGAGGAGTCCACAACCACTCAGAGTAAATGTAAAGGAATAGCATTGAATTCATCCTGTAGAAGAAATAAATGAGTGGAGTTATTTAGCTGCTGTTTGAAATACAGGTATTAAAATAAATCACATTGGTGAATTGCTATTCTGGACTGCACATGGTGAGTTTGTCAAAAAACTTTGGCTTTGTTTTGGCTGTGTTTATTTTTTGTAGCTCTGGTCTATAATGGCAACTGAATGCTGGCATTTCAGAGGTTAGTGGTTAACACCTCTTTTTTAACCTTCTTGAGTTATGGGCTTCAGTTTTGTTCTCACAGTGTTTTTTAAGTATTTGTTATGGTTTTGAAATATTAAAATATTGAAAAAATTACAGGGGACAGCAGCCTGCCTTGGATTAGGAAGCATCCCTCAGAGAGGCCTGGCTCTGTGGGGCTCCAGCCCTCAGTGCAGACACAAAGGTTTGCACAGTGTTTAATGTGAGTGACTAGAAATTAGTACAAAATAATAGTAATCATGTTGCTGATAATAAATTGTCAGGGTGTTAGGGTTCAGTATTTCACCAAATCACTACTTGCAGGACTGCTAGAGGCATTTTGCTGTCCTACCAAGAATGACAGAAAAGGCTGATTTAAGCAAAATCTGACTGATCAACTCCTGTTTTTTCATCTTGCCAGCTGGCTGATAAAGAGAAATGATATCTGAACCTGCTGGTAAGCTTCAAAAAATGAAAAGGGGTTTAAGATCTTAACAGGTCTTCAGGAGCTTAATATTGTGTTTATTGAACCAATATGAAAACTTAGAGCTGTGCTGGATGCTGTAATCCATCCTCTACAGAAACACTAAATCCCTGGTTTGGGGTGGCCACCCTTTGCCTTTTCTTAGAAGGGTGGTTGCTGAAGGTTGTTGTCAGCCCCAGAGAAGTGCAAGAAAAACCACCAGCCAGGAGCCAGAGCATCTTTTTGCCCTGTTCTGTGGTGCAGGGAGCTTCAAGGGAAACTGCAGATAGATTTGGCCACTCAAGTGCTCACAGTTACAGAGGGATCCTGGAAGAGCTCTGATGGCACTTGGACCTCAGGGCTTTAGTGAGTGGACACCCAGCTCATCACACACCTGCAGACACATTCCAGGTTTCCCTGGAGCAGGATTGTCCAGCTGAAAGGTTTGGATTCACTCTTTGGGGGTGTCTTTTGTAGCCCTGGGACCATTTCAGGAGCTTCTTGCTCCTGCTGTGTGTAACCCTGGCCCAGCTCAGGGCAGTGCAGGCAGTGTTTGTGCAGCTTCTGCTGCTCCCTTCCTTTGTGTTTGGTGCTTCCTCCTCCTTCATGTCAACGATAAATATAGTTCTTTCTCGTACGTGTCACTTCTCTAAATTCAAGGCATTTTATGGTTTGACAGTTTTTGCAATTTTAGACTTATTTTTCATCTTTAAAGGCAGCCCAAGAGCCCTGTGAGTGCACATTGACCTCGTGTTGACACTTTCCAGTGAGGGAAAGAAAGCTTAGACCTTTGCTGCTTTTTGAGTCTGACACATAAATGGGTTTTAGTAGTTTGTTTGTCTTCAGTGTCTCAACTAAATCAAAATTAAGACTTCACAATTTGTTCAGTATCTTGCTTAAAAATGCAGGCCAAAGTCTGAATGCTTTGTCTTGTGCATTTACTGAGTTCAGTTCTTGAAAGAGAATGATGCCTGGTGAATACTTAGTGTTTAAACTCATCATGTTTTTGTGGATTTTTTTTTTTTTCGACTTGCACCATGTGCAGTATCCCCATGTAGAAATTTGCTCTCTGTATTTAGTCAGATAAATTTCTAAAGAAAGAAGCCATGCTAGGTATAATAGATGTAATCAGGAGTTAGGAACAAAGGTAAGGATTGTGTTAATTAGAAAAAAAATAATGTAAAATAATCCCCTGGATTTAATTTAGATTTAACTCTGTGGAGATTTCTTGAAGTTGTGGGGATCAATCATTTGGCCTAGAGCAGGGTATAGAGAGTTCTGTTCTTGACTCATTGTGAGATCACAGGAGTGTTGGGATGTTTATTTCTGCCTGACACCACACACCTGTTTCCTTAAAACTTTTCAAGCACCCCGAGTTATTCACAAGTACCACGGTGCCTGTTTATTTTTCTCCCCTCATCTGCAGCCGAGAGTGAGAAAATCAGCCTCGAAGTTGTGACTGACAGGAAAAGTTTTTTTTTTATTTTTGATGCCTTCTAGAAGACCTGACAGTTGCATTAGAGCACAGGCATCCCTTGTTGTGTAGGATAAATGACTCATGGGTGGAGCACCTGCCTGGCCACAAGCTAAAAATTCCATTCACGCTTTGATTCTCTTGTTTATGCTGACCTCTCACAGTAAAGAGATTTCAGTAGCGATGGTTGAGAGAGGTTGTTCAGAAGCTGTTTCAGAGCACATTGGTGGGCTGGGCATCTACTGATTCCTCACTTTCCAAGAAGTTTGAAGATTGTCTGAATATTTCTCTTAAGCAAAAGTTTTCGGTGAGCTCAAGGTGCAAGCTTTGCAAATATCAAGCAAAAACAGTTCTGAGGGTGTTTTGCATGGGAAAACTTCTCCCTTCTGTTGCTAAAAGCATGCTGTGATTTTTTTTTTTGCAAAGAACTTTATCATCAAATAGTTGAGTTTGAAATCCAGCCCCTGATGAAGACAAAGACCTCCAAGCATTCTGTAGAAAATTGGGTTGAATGTAATGAACCTTCAGGCACAGTCTGAAAGCAACTGATGATTTTTCTGTAAGTTTGTAAAGTTCAGTTTGTGAAGGTTTTGCTCTGCATCACTGGAGGAGCTGGGTAATCTAACAGGATGGTGGAAAACATGCTGAGTAAGTTGGGAATGAGATGTGAGTTTGTTAAACTGCCAAGACAAAGATGTGCTGGGAGGCACCTGACACTTCTTGTGCCATGTGAAATTCAGGAGAGGTGGAAATCCTGGGATTATATATCCAGGTGTAATCACAGGATTTAACTCACCCTATCACTCCTTATCCTCTGCAGCACAACTCTGACTTCTTCCAGGATATTTGTCAGTTTAGAAAGTTTCCTGGAAAGGAGCCCCTTTTTAGTGAAAGTTTGAAGTTGTGTCATTTCAGCTCTGCCCCGTTTGCCCATGAGCCTGATCCATCCAGGCCTCAAGGGCAGGGAAAATGCTGCTTCTCATCACTCAGCAAGATCCTCCTCTAAGCACAAAGTCAGGCCCAGCATTGAAACATAGAATATTGAGACAACTCCAAATATTTCACTTTGTTGTCAATATCTTGTAAATCAGTGAGATAAATGTTTGTGTTTGCATCCTACCAGCGAGGTGAGATTCGCTTTGAAACAGAGATCTCAGCCCTCCAAACTCAAGTTTGCTCTGGGGTATGAAATGAGATAAACCCTTTGTATGGGTGGAGTTCAGTCTGAGGAACAGCACTTGCTGTGGTAAACCATTTTGTTCATCATCTCTTTTTGCTGAAGTGAGCCATCGGTGTGGTTTGGGTGCACCACTTGGGTAACTGCTGAAACTGCTGTGGTTTCAGAATAAGACCTGTTTTGCTTTTTTCTGAATTTTTTTCCCCTGAAACTATTAGCAGAAAAATCAAATAAGGGTTACAACTGTTTGCCTGCACCTCAGAATGATGAGCAGAGTGATGTAAAAATACAACATTTTCCAGCAAATGGAAGATCAATGCAATCTCAGTTTAATGCAATATTTTGCAGTATTACAATTTTACCAACGTCCTTCAGTACAGCTGGTAACCTTTTAATGTGGTTTGGGTACTTTTGCTTTACATTGCAGAAATCCTGTGCCCACATTCTTGACACACTCAACATGGGACTACAAAAATCTTGGTGTAATTAAGTGTACACTGACTACAATGGGAGACTTGCACTTGCTGTAAGTCAGCAAAGACATCAGGAAGGTAACGCTGGTGTTGTTATTACTAATTTGTGGCTAATCAGTGAGTAAATTGGAGCATCTAACTGAACCAAACAAGCTCCTGCCAGGCCTCAGAACCGTGTGTGCAGAGTGTGGCAGGATAAAGCAAACTGTAAGCAACGTACGAAAGAGAGATTTGGGCTTGGAGTTGGACTCGGTGGTCCTCATGGATCTCTTCCAGCTTGGGAGGTTCTGTGATTTTAGGGCTCGTTGAGGACTTTTGTGAGTGCTGGGCTTGATGCATTCAGAGTAGGGACTGCCCTTAAAATTGCCCTGCAAAAGATGAAGCTGATTGCACGAGCGTTTCCCTCTCGCTTTTTTTTTTTTTTTCCTTTTCTTTTTCAAAATAGAAAAATTATCACCCTATTCTATTCTGTAACATCTAAAAGTCTGAAGAAAACGGCACTCAGGGGTGCAAAATGAAAACTCCCAATGCCATTAGCAGCAACTCTCATTACTCTGTGGCATTTCCTCTACAGCAAAGTGATTCTTTGTGATCTTTTGTGAAGATGAAGCACGACAAACCCTGATGCTCTGTGCAGCTTCAAAACCACCCTGGGGCTTTGTGCAGAAACCTTAAACAGGCCACCCAGAAAAACCAGGCTTGCTGAACAAATACGTTGCAAACCCGGGGTTTGTGTTAACAGTCACCAATTCCACAAAGTGGTTTCGTTAGCACGAGGTTGAACCTAAGAAAAGGGCAGCTTAAAATGGGTCAGTTTTGCCTCCAGCAATCCAAATTGGTTTTGGGGCAATCCAGGGTGAAGTGTCAGAGGGAATTTCCTTGCTGGTAACTGGCAGTAAGAGGAAGGAGGGATAATGTAGAGGGCTCTTGTTTTGCCTTGACCAGAAATTGGAAATGCAGATATTTTAATTGTCTTTGTAATTCTCCAAGACCAGTTTGGATGGAGCTTGGAGCAGCCAGGTCTAGTGGGAAGTGTCCCTGCCATGGATTAGAACTGGATGAGCTTTAAAGTCCCTTCCAACCCAAACCATTCTGGGATTCTCTGACTCTAATTTAAAAGAAGTTAACACAATTTGCTCTTTTATGTGGTTAATTACATAAAAAATGCTGAGTTGCTCATCCCTTGCCAGCTTTGTGTGTCCCCTGGCACGGGGTGGGTGTGGCAGTGGGGAGATCTGGAGGGGATGGGCAGGATGGAAGTGCAGCTCTCCATTCCAGAGAGCAAAGTGTGGCCTCTGGAGAGGCAGGCTGGGGTGCAGGAGGGTCTGTGCTTGTGAGGAGAGCAATTTCCTCTGTTTTGTGTCACTTCCCTCCACGAAGGACAAAGCTCTGGCCTGATCTGCCTTTCTTTGGGAGTCACACAGGTGGTTGCTGCCAGGGGGATCTGTATCTCCACATCACATCTGTTACCCAGGATGGAGCATGTCCTGAACCATGGAAAATAGCACTGGGGAGAGCTTCAGGAGATCTCCTTCATCTTCCAGCTCCAAGGCAGCTGAACCTGTGTGCTTTCTAGAAACTCAGACCTCATGGATGCGTTGATGGAATGGCTCCCCAGGGAATGGTCCCAGCCCCAGGCTGGCAGAGCTCCAGGAGTGTTTGGACAACTCAGGCATGCACAGGGTGGGATTTTTGTGGTGTCTGTGCAGGGCCAGGGCTTGGAATGGATGATCCCTGTGGGTCCCTTCCAACTCAGGATGTTCTAAGTTCCCTGGGCAGTCTGGAGCATCCTTAAGTTTTAAAAATGTTGTGGATTGATGTGAATCTCTTTTGGTCCAGCATAAATCCATTCACCCTTTTCCTGATGGAAGCCTTGCAGGACTGTGATCAGGTTCCCCTCGAACACTCTGAGGACTAAACAAACCCAGTTCTCTCTCCTGTTGCACGTGCCTTGTTTTCCATGTCTCTGTCTGCTTGTTCAGCTGGGGGCTTCCTTGCTTCCCACTTTCTGTGCAGCTCCAGGCCTGCCACTGGTGCCTGTATTGCATCCGACGTGGACACTGCACTGATGAGAGTCTGTGTGGTTGATTCCCTCAGTTCCCTGCACACCTGATTCCCTCAGCTCCATGTAAACCTGATTCCCTCAGCTCCACATAAACCTGATTCCCTCAGCTCCACATAAACCTGATTCCCTCAGTTCCCTGTAAACCTGATTCCCTCAGCTCCATGTAAACCTGATTCCCTCAGCTCTATGTAAACCTGATTCCCTCAGTTCCCTGTAAACCTGATTCCCTCAGCTCCACGTAAACCTGATTCCCTCAGCTCCATGTAAACCTGATTCCCTCAGTTCTCTGTAAACCTGATTCCCTCAGCTCCCGGTACACCCAATTCCTTCAGTTCCCTGTAAACCTGATTCCCTCAGCTCCCTGTAAACCTGATTCCTCCAGTTCTCTGTCCACCAAATTCCTTCCTCTCCCTGCAAACTTGATTCCCTCAGCTCCCTGCAAACCTGGTTCCCTCACTTTGCTGTAAGCCCGAATCCCTCAGCTCCCTGTAAACCCAATTCCCTCAGCTGCCTGCAAACCCAATTTCCTCAGTTCCCTGCAAACCTGATTCCCTCAGCTCCCTGTAAACCCAATTCCCTCAGCTGCCTGCAAACCCACTTTCCTCAGCTCCCTGCAAACCTGGTTCCCTCACTTTGCTGGAAGCCCGAATCCCTCAGCTCCCTGTAAACCCAATTCCCTCAGCTGCCTGCAAACCCACTTTCCTCAGCTCCCTGCAAACCTGGTTCCCTCACTTTGCTGGAAGCCCGAATCCCTCAGCTCCCTGTAAACCCAATTCCCTCAGCTGCCTGCAAACCCACTTTCCTCAGCTCCCTGCAAACCGGATTCCCTCAGCTCCCTGCACACCCAATTCCTTCCTCTCCCTGTCCACACGTGCCTCTGATTTTGGGGAACAGAGGCCAGCTGAGCCCAAGTGCCTTTTGGCTGGCCCTGGGCTAGGAGAGGCTGGGCTGGGATTTCCTGGAAGTTGCTGGATAGGTCATTTATTTAGTGCAAGTTTGCTGGTCTTTATTTCCCTTTGATAAAAGTATTTCCCCAGATCTGAACACATATTATGAAGTTCATGAGCAGGTACCAAAGTACTTTGTGAAGAGCTCCCAGGCTGTGATTTAGATGTGCCAAGTACACTCTGAAATTCCATTTCTCTGTGCTTTGCTGGTATGTGGATCATAATGGGAATCAATTACAGGATTCCTATTAAATTGGAGTTCACAGAATTGGACATTTCGAAACAGATAGCTCTGTTACTGCAAATCAGGTATGGAATTCAGGTCATTGCACAGAAAGGTGTAAGTCTTTGTTTATTTCAAGAATGTTTCTAGATTTTCCTTTATCAAGTACACATTGCAATCAAGAATGTTCATCCAAGGAGTATTTTCCCTGGAAGCTGGATGAGTATTTGTCAGGAGCAATCTTTTTTTTTAAAGAGCAGGGAGGAGAAATATATTTATCTGTTTCATTTGACCTCACAAAACAGGCAAGGGGAATTAAAAATTTACCATTGAGGCTCTAATTGCAACAAATGAAATATGCATGTATTATTTATGAGCATGCACACTAATTCCTGTGATTTCATTTGTTGTTGGGGTGGAATAGAAGAACAAACAATCACCTACAACAGGTGGATTGTGGAGCAAACACCCCAGAGCAAGGTGATTTCTTATTCAGCCTCTTTTTCCTTGTACATATGTGGTGGTGGAAGGATAAACCAGTTCCAGGGAAAAAAAATAAAGCAGAGTGCAGGCATTCTGTAAAGTCACAACTAAATTACTCTTTAATCCTATTTATGACTTATCTTTAGTGATACATGGCTTTATGTGTTTTGTCTTCTATATAATACCAAAGTTAAGCTTGAAATCTCTGATCCTGGCAAGGCAAAGTCACACTTGTCAAGTTTTCCTGACCAAATGGGTTTCATCATTTAAAATCTTGATGGTATTACTGTTTTGGTATGCATAAGATAATAAATCCATTTAAATAAAACAACTGTTTTAGATGATTTGCATTGAGAAATGAAGACCATTACATTTGGTTAAATTTTCACCCACCCCAGGAAGGATGGATGATGCTAAAGTGTATCTGCACAGTTTCCTATTTCAGGGCTTTGCATTGTCCATGGTAAGTAACTTCTCTTTTTCTCCTTTTGTTTTTTTTTTTTTGTTTGTTTTTTTGTTTTTTTGTTTTTTTCCTAAACTTTCCAGGTAAAAGTACTCCTGTCAGCCACCTTGGGTCTGCAGATTTTCCCAAGCCCCATGATCCATTCCAGCCATTTGGGGCTGACAGCAGTGACCTGTTTCAAAGTAAAAAGGGGTTTGGGGACCCATTTAGTGGAAAAGATCCATTTGCTCCCTCCTCTTCAAGTAAAACTCCTAAAGACTCCTCCTTGGGGTTTGCAGACTTCAGCTCTGTAAGTTAAGTTCCTTGTCTCTGAGCCAACCACTTTCTGCTCTGCTTGCAGCAATCTCTGTTGGGTTTTTGTCTCACCTGCAAACCTCCTGTTCCCTGGCTTCTGTCTCTCAGTACCTTCATGCTGTCCTCATTGTTTTTGTATTAATATTTCTGTAATAAAAAGGCGTTATTTCAATAAAAGAGAAGTTTCGTACTAAATTTCCAAGGGTTGACTTGCATTTAAATTATTTTAGTACAGTGTGCCTTGACTCTCAAATTCTTTGTTAGCAGAATCTGTGTATTGTTTTTGTTTTGCATGGAGGCTGTTTTGTAAAGGGATTTTTGGGAGCCAATGATGTAAAGACTCGAAAACAATTGATGAAAACGTTTCGGTAGCGATTTCACCATATCCTGAGAAGCAAATCCTTTAAAGGGAAAGTTCCCAAAAAAATGCTTGTAACTGTTTGTGGAGAAAGCTCTGCCACTCCTGCTGCAATGTTTGCTGTGTGTGATGGAACGTGGTCACGGAGAGACGCAGATGGGACAGAGATTGAACACTGAGCTGTTGAATTTTGTTCCTGTCACTGATGTTGTAGAAAAGACAAAGGAAACAAAACGTTCTTCTAGAACCAAGGTAGAAAGGTCCACGCTGCCCTCCAAAAAACAGCCCCAGAAGGTTTGGGGACAAAGCCAGGTCCCCATTCACTAAAAGCATTGGAGTTTCCAAAGCCTGGCTTTGGTTTTAGTGCTGGAGTTGGAAACCTCTGTAAATGCAGTGGTGGTGTGGTTCTGGTGGCTTCCACAAGTGGATGGAATCTGTTCCATCCACAGCTCAGGCTTCTTCCTCCTTGCACGTTTTTGTTCTCTCAACGTTGCCACGCAGCGAAATTGCAAATTTAATCTGTTCCTTAACCCTGCTGGACACAGGTCAGCCTTCAGCAAGGGGAGATACTTCAGCTGAGTCTTTCAGGTTGTTTCTTTTTAATGTTTGGGGTTTTTTTCTTTTTTTTCCTAGTTATTATTTAATATTAAATGTGTATCACTTCCCTATTTGATATTGTTAGCTGAGGTCATCTGTGCAGGCTTTAGTTGGCCTCAGGGCTTTAATTTTATCACTTTTGAAAGTCCAAGTTCAAGATTTGATGTATGTTTGACCACAGCTAGTTGGATTTGCACAGTTAAATTCTGTTTGTATACAAACTGGTGACATTCTTAATAAAAATAAGACACAAAACCCTGCTTTATCTGAAGTTTCTTCAACAACCTCCAATTTCTTCCTGCAGTGAAAGACAAATGATGGAATGGAATGACCCTTACCCAGTTATTGTCATCTTACTTTTCCAGACTGTATTTCTTGAGTTAAAATGTGATTTACTCTGGGTGATTGTATCAAATGATTCACCAAAATCTCTGATCCCAATCCCAGTGGGTGCTCCAGGGTCAGATTTGCTGTGCCATCAGGTTTTCAGCTCAGATTAACTTTAGAAGATAAGGGAAAAGTAGGGAAAATGAGATAATGAGCAGTGGCCATTTAATAATTCCTGTTAAATGGCATTTCATCAAATGAAACAAAATTTTTAATGAGTTTTCTGAATTAATTTCTCCTCCTGTAAGAAAAAAAAAAATAAGTGATGCCTGAATTTGGCTGAAAAGACAGAGATCTGATCCATTTTCTCCTCAGTTTCTGGGGTTTTTTTCTTTCTTGTACCACAATTATGCTGCTACACTTGGCAATTGCTAATCCTCCTGTACAATGTTTTACATGTACCAGTTACCTTGACATCATTGAGAACTTTGTGCTTCTCTTTGCCCCATGGTTGGGAAACTTTGTTCATGATGGAAATGAAAATCAGTTTTCCTTGCAGAAGGTTTTTTTTGGGCATCTCCTTTGAATCCATGGAATCTGAGAACAGAACCATGTAGGACTGAATAATCAAATAAGTTGATTTTAAATTGAAATCTTTGCCTCATGGTTGGGAAATTTTGTTCATGATGGAAATGAAAATCAGTTTTCCTTGCAGAAGGTTTTTTTTGGGCATCTCCTTTGAATCCATGGAATCTGAGAACAGAACCATGTAGGACTGAATAACCAAATAGGCTGATTTTGAATTGAAATCCTTGGCTGCTGCAAGAAAGAACACGAGAAGCTCATTATGTTTTAGCAGGGAAATCTGGTGCTGTTTTGACACACTGGCAAATTCCTGCACCCAGAGTTTCTTCTCGTTGCATCCTTAACTTTGTTGCTGTCATGGAATGCGATTCATTGGAACAAAACAAAGCCTTGTGGTGGCTCAGATTTCAGGTGTTTCTGGGTTCCTGCTGCAGTTTACAGAACACCAAGAAAAGCCACTTTCTTGCCAGCAGAAAGTGTTTAAATTTCCAAGAAACGGAACACTCAGGATGAAATTTTTTTGTCTCAGTACCAACATTCAGTAGCCACGAGTCAGTGGAGCTTTTTTGTGATTTGGTTACTCCTGCTGCAGTCTGCTGGGTTCCTCCTGCACGCCTTGGGTCTGGCTGTACCTCTGACAAAGAGAAGAGAGAGGGGGCTTTTAATGCAATGACACACGTGTGACACGTTCAGAGACTGCTTGAAAGCTGGACACGTGCAAAAAATTGTTGCTGTATGAAATTACCTGGAGATGACCTTTTAATGGGCAACCTGTGCAAGAATCTGTGGCACTAATGGGCTGCTCTGTATTTATCTCACTACTCAATGGTCAGAAAAATCTGAAATTATCTCCTGAAAATTGCATTTTGTGCCAACCACTTGGAATAAGGCCCATCCAGATTTGTTTCCAATGAATCATTTGCCTGTTTTTCCTTTTTTTTTTCTTTTCCCCACTCAGCGCTTTCAACCACAAAAATATAACTTGTGTCCCATAAACAAGTTATAATTGGGACTCTCCTAAACTTTGGGAGCCTTATCCTAGAATGGAAGCTGTGGAAGTCAAACTGGTTTCTCAGCATTAAAAAACCATCCCAGATGGTTTGACCAAAGCTTCTTATATTTCTGAAAATAGAAATATTTTCTGTTCATTCTCCAGCCCAGCTGTAGGATCTACCTGAATTCCTGCACTAAGGGGAGAATTCCTACTTCCATTTGAATCTGTCTTTACCTTGAAAAAAATAATCTATTTAAAATCTTAATGAGCTTTTCAGTCTTACCTATCAGCTGACAATATTTAAATGAGGAATTGTAGCAGGGTCTCTTCATTTTAAAAGTAAAATATCAAGAGGTGTGACACTTCTGTTGTATTTCAGTAACATCAGTTTCAAAGATTCTCATCTAAATTTTGATAGCAAGGAAAGCAGAGATATTGCATGAAGAAAAAAACTTTTTTTTTTTTTTGCATTAAATCATCTCAAAGGTCATACTGAGAGAAATAAAATGAGGGATGATGGGCATCCGGAGGCATAATTAAATTATGAGTAAATGAGAATTGGGCTTGGGTTGAAACAAATTCAAAATAGGCAGATTTATGAAAAAATGCATAAAAAATACCAATTGCAGATCCAGTGCAGAGTGGAGGAGGAGCTGGGGTGGGACCCTCACAGAGTGTAGATGCAGCTGGGCAAGGGCTGGCACTGCAACTTGAATTTTAACCCTCAGTTCAATATTTCAGGTGTAGCTGCCTCAGTTTGTGCCATGGCACAGCCACCGTGTCCTGACCCACGGGGAATTTTTGCAGGACTCATCCAGCTGAAATTTTTCTCCTCAAATATTATGTTTTCCTGCACCAAAAAAAAAAGCCCCAAAAAACCAAAAAAAAAAAAAAAAAAAAAAGCCCAGCACAAAGCAGATTTTAAAACTGGGCTTTAATGCAAATATTTGCATGCAGCTGTTCCCATCCTCCCCCTCAGCAAATGCTAAAATTAACTGGGAACAGATTACATTTGAGTTGAAAATTGCCAGGATTTGAATAAAACAGTTTAAGATTTTGTGCAAAATGTTCAAACAAGCAAACTTTTGCATCCTTCAATGATAAATACTAAAATAAAATTTTGGACAAGTTTTGCTGGCGCTGTGCTTTTGTTTTGGGAAGCCCAAACAGGTTTAGGAGCTGAATGTTAGAAAAGGTGATATTTTCTCAGTGGTCTCTGCTGAAGTAAATTGGATTCTCTCACATCGTTTCTTGCTGGAGAAACTCTGTGTGTGTTTTATGAACAGCAACAGAAGCATTTTCTGTAACTTTTGATTTGGTGATGAAACTTCCCACGTGTCAGCAGTGTCCAGAACCACTTTATCCAACCCCTCGCCCTGAGCAGGAACTGCCACAATAAAACTCTCTGCTCTGCAGTTGCACAAGAGTAAATAACTACTGGCTTTACCAGCTATTTATTCTTAAAAATGGCTGTAGTTGCTGTGCTCCCAAACCATAAACTTCCTTTTTTTTGGTGTTTTTGGAGTTTTTGTTTAGCCCTTTTCACACGCAGGGACTTGCATCCCACGTGGGTTCATTTCCAGGTGGCAGGAGGAAGAAACTAAGGCAATAAAAACTCAGGAAGGAAGTAGAGGAAGGAGGAAATAAGGAAATAAATCAAGGGAGGAAGTGAGGGAGGAAGAAATTAAGGAAATTAAAGATGAAGTGAGGAAACCAGTGAGTGAATTTCTACCTCAACCTAGAGCTGCCCTAGGACAGCCTGCTGCACTTGAGCTGTATATTTAATCTGATTCTTTGCATTTTTCACATAATTCCTTCGAGCTGCTTGGTGACTCTGTTAATTTCTTCTCCGTTTTCGTTTTTTAGTTTGGAAATGAGGAGCAGCAGCTGGCCTGGGCGAAGAGGGAGAGTGAAAAAGCAGAGCAAGAGAGACTGGCCCGGTTACGGAGACAAGAACAAGAAGACCTTGAGTTGGCCATTGCACTCAGTAAGGCTGACATGCCAAGCTCCTAAAGAGGGTCTGGGGCTCCACCCTGTCCGAGAGAAACCTTGGAATTAGGCTTTTGTAAAAATACTAAACCCTTGGTTTATATCGTGGAAATAATTGTAGTCACCTTCAGATCTAAGCAGGACTGGCTGGTTGCACCCACCCAGGCTCTGTGTGGCTTCTCAAGTGCATAATCTGCAGGAAACACTGTATAAGCTGTATTATATGTTCTAGATAAAATTTATTGCCTGTAAGAAATGTAACGTATAATCCCGAGGTACTGGAAGTTTCTCTCTCTGAAACACAAAACAACTGCAGCTTGGTGAATCTGGGTTTTTTACAGCCTGAATGCCACTGGGTCTTGGAAGCTGCAGGATGAATTTCAAAGAAAATGTCATAAAAAGAGAATATTTATAGAATTAGCTTTCACTCGATACATTTATTTAAAGATTCATGGTAGGCTAACCAGTGCATCTTCTGCATCATCTGTGTCAAAGCATAAATTCATTATTAGGTGGTCCCTTTTCATCCAGAAGATGTGGCTTTTACAAAAAAAAACCCTGAGAATTTGTATGTGATGGATACAGACAGTGAACTCTATAAAACAGTACAAATTTGAAGACTCTAGGAACTGGTAGTTCTTCTAATTGAAACATTTGTTTGCATTGAGTTTTAATGGTTATGACTAAAAGAGGGAGCTAATTCAGTTGTAAATGGGATAAATAATTTAGCAGTTAAATGATGAGGTAAAATTTTGCTTTATGGTGAGCAGGCAGGGTTGCAGGGTGGTGATACACGTTTGGGTGCTGCTTTCACGTGACATCAAGCAACCAAGTGGTGGAAAAGTTGCCAAGTTTGAGGAGTGCTCACCCCAACAACTCATTGCAGCCTCATTTCCTCCCACTCCCAGCACACAGAGCAGGTTGTGTTCCCCAGGTGACTCTCTGGGACAGTCCCTACCTCTGCTTCTTTCATTCCACCTCGTTAGGGTGACAGATCAAGCAGATTTAGCTGAAGTGAAGCCAAGTTGAATCAGTTTTTAGTTGCCAAATGCACGTTCACACATCAGTCTGGGTTGGCTCTGAAATGCAGTTTGCAGCACCCAGACCAGGTAGGAACAGGTTTTACATGCACTCAGTGCTTCCACCTGGAAAAGACAACACAGAATGTGCTTGACATGACAGAGAAAAAAATAAGTCTGTGAATTTAATTTGCTTGCTAGAAATGCCTTTTTCTGATTACAGGAATTCTAAAACTTCAGTTGTGTTTGCCTTGGAATTTTCTGTCTCGTAGAGTTGGGATCTAGCACAACATTTTTAAATGTCCTCAATCTTCCTTCCTGCCCTTTGTTCTCTGGGAATACAAAGCTTTACATTCTGGGTTTTTACTGATGCAGCCCTTATCTTACAACGTTTCCTCTGTTTTTGGTTTTGTTTTTTTTTTTTTTTTTTTAAAGTGATATTCCTTCATCATCTTTAATTCATTTCTATTTTTTATGTCCTTGCTTCCTTACTTTTATTTTCATACTACAATGACAGTGCCTGCTCAGTGAACGAAAACAATCTTTCCCTGTTCTGCTGGGATTGCCTTATCCTGGATGCTTTCCTGACCCAGGGGAGTCAGATTGGATCATTTTAAGCATCTTGGTGGTTTTCAGCTCTGAAATGCAGCCAAGGTGTGGTGTTTGTAGTCTCAGGCTTTAGTGGGGAGGTGCAGACACATCCATCCCTGTTTAGGGTGTTATCTTCAGGAGTCACAACTCCCCTTCTCCTGTGCTAATGGTACTGCAAATAATGTGCACCTCTTGTTCTCCTCAGAAGGAGAGAAGATTTATTTCTAATACCAAAACCAACCAGATCATGATCTTTGTCACTGTCCTTTAACGAGCCCTCTGGGATGCAATAGGAGCTGTTTCAAATTTTGCAGGACCTGGTTTGAAATCCCTTCCCATTGCAATAATTTTTCTCTAAAATACTTGTGATTACATGATCAAACACACTAAAATGTCAAAGAATTCTCTCTCCTGTTGGTGTATAGGGCTTGAAGTGTCTGAGAGCTGACCTGGGTCTGTCTGTAGGTAACATGATAAAACCTCTGCTGTGAAAGAGCAATTTTCCAAAGGAGGTGGCTGCAGGATTCTCAGTGAAGTTAAACAAACTTATCCAGGTGTAAGATCCTCCTGTCCACTTGGACCTGAGTCCTTGTGGTGGCTCTTCTGCTACAATAAAGTTGAGAAAGGAATATCAGTTCTGGGTGATGTCACTCCAGTGGGACAGGGAGATGATTAAATACCTTGGTTCATTTTTGAAGCTCTGCACCATGACAAGACTTTCTGCTGCTTTGCCAGGGCCCTGAAATACTGAATTTATGACTCTTCTAAGCCAATGAGATGGTGTTTTCAGGATGTCCAGCAGGGAGGCAGAAATGTGAATTAATCCAGCGTTCTGTGTAGTGTTGGGCCTCGTTTTTGTATTTCCTTATTGACTTTTCCCCACATTTGCTTGGACAGTAACTGCAGATCAACAAATGAACAAGGACAGAACAGCACATGTTGTCTATGCACAGTATTAGCTTTAGGAACCTTAAGTTTACTGAAACACTCCTGATCCAAAATGTTGTCACTGCAGTAGAAGAAAGCCTAGCTGTGATTTCTCACTTTGCATTTAATATCATTTTCCATATAGAAAGGAAGATTCCCCACATTCTTTCCCTCTGCTGTAACCCAGTGTTTGTACAAAACCTTTAAGGCAAAACTTTATTGCAAGCCATTGATCCTCCCCCTCCAGAGCAGTGAAATTTCAAGCACAAACAGACCTGTTGCTATTTGGGCAGAGAAAATACAGAGGCAATGCAAGGTGTGGAAAATGTGAATACCCCCAGTGCATATACAGTGTACAGTGAGATCCATATTATCTGTGTCTATGTGTATATATATATATATATATATATATATATATATATTAAAAATTGTATAATGTAATCACAGTGTGTGTATATACCCCACGTGTCCACATGCTAGGTCCAGGATATAGTTCCTTGTGCTGTACAGAAAATGTGTATATACAAAGGATATGTAGAATATGCAGATATATTCTAGATATTAAAGCCTGTGTGTGTGGATGGATTCTGTAACCAGAGGTGGATACAGAATTGGAGTCTTTGCAGAAATTCAGATCAGCTCACGGCTCTGAGAATTTCTAAGTCCTGGTTAAAGAAAAGAGGAGAAATTACTTCTAATTAATTTGTATCAAAGGTTCTTTCGTTGACATGAAAAGCTGTGTTCTTTAGCTGTGCCAGGTGTAAGAGAACCCTGGCAGAAAGCAGTAATCACCTGCACTGGATGTAATTTCACATTCTTTGGAGTTTTTAAGGGATCTGTTTGGAATGTAGGCTCAGCTGCTGCTCTTGCATGTCATCTTTCTTCTCTGGGCTGAGGCTGTGAGTTTTCTCCAGTGTTCACTTGTAGTTTCACTTCTCTCCTTCCTTTTCTTTTCCTTTTTAAAAACTTAATTTTAAGGAGCTGTTCCCATGCACACACCCCAAGCAGTCACAGGCAAAGGTGGAAAACGTGTTTTTCTTGCTTCATTCCAGTTAGATTGGTTACACATAATTATCATCTGGATTCCTTCTGGTTTTCCTCCATTTCCACCTAAGCTTTGACTTCAGGAGCAACTTCAGGACCATCCATGGCATGTTTGGCTTAGAGGAAAGAGTGGGGGAGATTGTGCTTTCTATTTAAATCAATTATTGGACTCTGTGGTACCTTGAGCAGAGTTTGATGGTGGCACAGGTTTTATGTGGAATATTGTCACCGCTGGGATGACTCCTGGGAAGCCCTGGAATTACACAGAGCACTCAACCAGGACAGACAGACAATGGCCCACGTGCAGACAGCAGGACACAGGTACTGGATCACCACATTCCCCTCACAGAGCTGTGTTCTCCTCTGCCTCGAGGGCTTTCCCTCAGTCACCTCGGAGCTGGCTGGCTCTGCAGCCTCCCAGCTGTCGCTGAACAAAGAGAACTTGAGGGATCAAGTGGCAAAAGAGGTTAATTTATGTATTAAATTCAGCTTTTATGTACAAAATGGACTCTCACTTGATTGGCCATTAGCTGTATGCCTCCCACAGCTAATTGGCCCCTTGGGTCCATGAGAGTGGAACACCTTTATCTGAGTTTACACAAACAAATAGGTTCTTTCTCACGAGAAGGAGGTTTCTGTGCTGTCACACCCACTCACCCTGCAATGACAGCAGGTCCTGGTCGAAGCCAGGCGTGCAGGATGATGCTGTGTGAGACATTTTTATGTAGGCAAGTTTCTCCTTCTGGAACCTCTGCCCTGTGAGGGTCACCAGCCCTTGCTCTCTCCAGTTCCATGTACTGTGCTCTCCAAGTGTAGGAAATTCCAAGCTGTGTCTGTGGAAGCCTTTTTCTTTTTCATTCCCATCTGTGAAATCTGTTGGCAGTCTTGTAGAAATTGTTTTGTCGTCTCATGCTCAAAGCTAATGCACTTTTCTTGGATCCTTCTTGTAATCCTTTTGGGGTTACAAATTCTTCTTTGGTGTTTCTCCATTGAGAATATTTGTTCTGTAGAGCCGTGGCCCGAGGAGTTTTGGTCCAAGTAGAATTGTTGCTTTCCCTTGTGTAAGACTTTGATTTCTCCTTCCTTCTGCATTTTATTCCTCCCTCTCAGGAACTTCATTTCTGTTTGATCCTCATTTAGAACTGGAACTCTGTTGAAGTGAATTGATCTCTGCTGTTAATGATCTAATTCAATTATCTTCCCATACTAGTGGGACAGCCAAGTTTTTGGTTATGTATTTGATTTTATATTGCATCTATGTAGACTTCACAACAACCACCTTTCCCTAGGAAGGAGTTTTGCTTGGAGTATGATGGAATCATAGAAGATTTATTTTTAGAGTAAATATGTGATCTGTAATTCATTGACACACCTGTTTGATCAGTTGATATACTGCTCTTTTTACTTGAAAGTTTTATAAATAAAGGCTAATTTGTTATAAAGTGGAATTTTAATTTTTCCAACTTCTGCCTGTCCCTTTAAGTTTGTTTCAAAGGAAAACTCCCAGTGACTGTGGTTCCTTCTGCTGTTGCAATTACAGAATGCTCTTCTGGTGTCCCTTTTAACTCTTCAGTCTGACCTGAAAAAGGTGGAAACACAAAGTGGAAACTGCAATGTTGACCTAAATCTGACTAATATCTCCAAATATGTACATTATTGTGGTTATATTTATCTTTCAAATGTTATAACAAATTGTAAGCTATTTTAATTTTAACCCATCTCATGTGTTTATTGTTTAATATAATAAGAGAAATGTTATTGTTTAATATAATAAATGAAAAGTTACTTTTTGGAGCTCTGAGATTTCAGCACTCTTTATTTCTTTTTGTCCACAATTCCACAAGTTTTTGCGTTAAATTTGTGCCTCGTGCTTTGAACAACCTCTCTGTTCTCTGCACTGAGATCTTTCTGCTGTTGGCTGGTGCCCTCTGCACTGTTCTCCCTCCTGTCCTTCCCTTTTTTCCTTGTGCACACCAGTCCCAGACCCAGCGCCGCGCCCTTCCCGAGCAATTTGTGTAACCCTGGATGTCCAATTTACACCAGAGACAGCCTTGGGCTGCCTGGGGGAACTCCCTCACCGTTGGGCTGTTCCATGTACTCACTTTGACTCATCCTTCTCCCAGCTGTTCCCTCACCTGGACAAAGGGAGCAGCAGCTTGCCCAGGCAGGTTCCTCTGCAGTATTTTCAGTGCTTTGGTGTTTTGGAGCAGGATTTGGCTGCAGCGTGTCACAGACGGGCACAGCTCCCTGCCCAGCTCCTCCCATCGTGTCCTGCTGCTCATCTCCCATAAAACCATGGCCCAGTCTTGCTCCCACTCGAGATTTTGGGGTCTGGCACACACACAGAGCTCTCCTTTGGGGTCTGACACACAGAACATTCTCCTTTGGGGTCTGACACACACACAGAGTTCTCCTTTGGGGTCTGACACACACAGAGCTCTCCTGTGGGGTCTGACACACACAGAGCTCTCCTTTGGGGTCTGACACACACACAGCATTCTCCTTTGGGGTCTGACACACACAGAGTGTTCTCCTTTGGGGTCTGACACACAGAACATTCTCCTTTGGGGTCTGACACACCCAGAGCTCTCCTTTGGGGTCTGACACACACACAGAGTTCTCCTTTGGGGTCTGACACACACAGAGCTCTCCTTTAGGGTCTGACACACACAGCATTCTCCTTTGGGGTCTGACACACACAGAGTGTTCTGCTTTGGGGTCTGACACACACCCAGAGTGTTCTCCTTTGGGGTCTGACACACCCAGCGTTCTCCTTTGGGGTCTGACACACACAGAACATTCTCCTTTGGGGTCTGACACACACACAGAGCTCTCCTTTGGGGTCTCACACAGAGCTCTCCTTTGGGGTCTGACACACACACACACAGAGCATTCTCCTCCCCACACTTTCCCAAATGCTTTCCTGATCCCCCTTGTCCAGCCTTAATCTGAAGGGACTCCCCTGTGCTCTCTGCCTGTCCCTTGCATCCACAGAAGGGACATCCAGGCATTCTCTATCCCTTATTTTGCAATTTAATATAAAATCATTCAGGTAACAAAACCCCCCCTGCGTGGCCCAAGAGCCCCTTCACTGGGAAGGGAAGGAAAGCATCACCATCCTGTTCAGGATGTGGAAATTTGACCCCAAAGGCTGTCCCAGGTCTGAGCTCAGCTGTTCAACCTCAAACATTTCTTTCTGTACCCAAACGTGCCCCAAGCCCAGCTCTGCTCTTGGAATTGCGAGCTCTGGAAGTGCCCCCGGGTTTATCTCAGGAATTGCTGGATCTCCCATCTGCTGTGCCTGGCTATCAGTGGAGTCACACAGAACCTTTTCCCTCCTGTCTGCTTGGCATTTTTTTTTAATGTAATGACCGCAATTAAAACCTTTTATTGGTGCTGATGCAGCGTCTGTTCAAACTGCTGTGGCCTTCCTTGTTGATGGAATCTCACAGCAGCAAACATGAAATATTTCTGCTGTTTGACTTCCCATGAAGGGCCTTGATCACAGAGTGACAAAGCCCTGTGCTCTCTGCCTGTCCCTTGCACCCACAGAGAGGCCATCCAGGCGTTCTGTATCCCTTATTTTGCAATAGAATGTAAAATCCTCAAGATAACAAAACCCACTGATGCTGCCATCGTTGCACACAGGCTGTAAAAAAGTGGTTGTTGGGATCTGAGGATAATTTTTTTGTGTGTGTTTTGTCCTGTGGTTAAGCCTCAGGCTCAGGAGCTGTTCACCTCATATATTAAATGTCACAGGAGATCATATCCAATATGATATTCCAGATATTTCCTGGACATAATGAGTCAGAACTCCAGGTATGCTGTGAGCTGTAAGAAGTGCAAGAAACCAAAGTCAAAGTGATTGGAAGTGTTTAGTTGAGTTTATTCAGTTATAAACTTGTACCAGGTGAGTTCACCTGCAAGTTTCTGTGTTGCTGAATTTATGCTCACGACAAGAGGCAGAAAAATTCTGATTTGCTAAAAGGACTTACAGGTAAATAAGCGGGTGTCAAATTAAAAATTTCATATTAATTTTTTTTATTATTAAAAATTTATAGTAAAAATTTATATTAAAAATGTATACTAAAATTTACATTAAAAAATGCTAACAGTGGTTGCAGAGTAAATGAAAACCTGGTTGCTTCTGCTCTCCTTGTGCTTAGAAAGGAGGTTTTGGTGAAATTAACCCCTCCTCATTCTCTAAGGCAGTGCTCGTGGTTCCTCTTTAGCATCCACACTAAATATGATAAGATCAAAGAACTGTGGCTGAAAAATCAGACCTCAAAGGAGTAAATCAAAGGTATTTCCCACCCAACAAGTCAGGATAAACCCCTGCATCCTCTGCCTGCTGCAGGTGGACAGTGCTGGTTTGTGGCAGGGGCTGCTCCCAGTCTCAGCTGCAGTGATGGGGATTGGGTTGTTTGGGGTCAAATCACGCAGAGCTTCAAGCAGTGTGTGGTGGTTTGAAAATAAATCATGGAAAAAACCATCCGAGGGCTCATGGTTGAGAATAAGAATCGTGGGAGAAATAATTTAAGGCAAGAACAAACTTTTAGGTTAAAACTATAAGGTAAATTTATTACCTTGTAGGTAATAAATTATTATAATTACAGGATTAGAAAAGGATAATAAACAGCAAAATAAGCTTTTAAAACTCCTTTCTTCCCTGCTCCCAACCTTCCCGTCTCTCTCAGCGAACACACAGGGATGCACAGCACGGGACAGACTCTCTGCTTTGTGTTCTGGGGCTCCTCTTTGCAGTGGGAGAGCTCCGAGCTCTGCCTGCCTCACCCACGGCGTGCAGGACACGCCTGGGGCAGAGCCAGGAGTCTGAAGATGCCACCGAGGAGGTTTTAGGTGGGCAGTGGGGATGGCTTTCTCCCTGTTTCATTGCATGAATTTTTTGCTGGTTGCCGTAGTGACGGCTAGGGGACTTTGTTGGAGTTGTTTTCTCTAAATATAGCAAAAGAAATTGCCAGAGCTTGGGGTTCTGGCTTCGAAAATTCAATTTAAGCGAAGCCTAACAGCTACTCTGTGTCAGAGGTGCACAAAATAGCTTGAGAAACCACAGAGCTTCCACCACAGAACCACACAATCCTGTAATTTGAAGAGTGGACAAACTTATTTTGGCATTCTTGTGGATGGAAGACCGAAGTTCAGAGCCAGCCCATGTTTCCAGGCAGTTTGCAAAGGGCTGTGAGCCACCAAGGGCTCGCCCAGGTTGAAATGCCCCATCCTGCAGGAGGTGAGCCACGGCCAGCGCTGAAGCTTCAGCTCTCCCACACGTGATCAGCTACAAAACTGCATCTAAAACAAACTTCTGGAAAAGCCGGAGGGTTTCCAGTCCAGCCTTCCACTTCAGGCTTGGAAAGAAGGCGTTTGGGAGTGCCCTGCCTGCTGGCTCCCCAGGGCTGGCTGTGTGCAGGGTGCTGGGGTGGTGCTGGGCTGCTTCAGGGGGCACTGCCGTGGTGCTGCGATGGTGCTGCGTGTGTGCAGGGTGGTGCTGCTTGTGCACAGGATGCTGGTGGGGTGCTGGACTGTTGCAGAGGGTGCTGGGGTGATGCTGGGTATGCACAGGGTGCTGGTGTCATGCTGGGGTGGTGCTGGGGTCATGCTGGGGTGATGCTGGGCTGTTTCCCGGGTGCTGGGGTGGTTTTGGGTGAGCAAAGGCTGCTGGGGTGGTGCTGGGGTGATGCTGGGGTGATGCTGGGGTGGTGCTGGGATGGTGCTGGCTGACCACAGGATGCTGGTGTGGTGCTGGTGTGGTGCTGGGATGGTGCTGGGATGGTGCTGGGCTGTTTCACATGGTGCTGGGGTGATACTGGGAATGCAAAGGGTGCTGGTGTCATGCTGGGATNCTGTTTCACACGGTGTTGGGGGTGATACTGGGTATGCACAGGGTACTGGTGTCGTGCTGGGATGGTGCTGGACTGTTTCACATGGTGCTGGGGTGGTGCTGGTTGTGCACAGGGTGCTGGTGTGGTGGTGCTGGGCTGTTTGCCAGGGGGC
>VZTJ01002606.1:643185-655807 GCA_013397795.1 Orthonyx spaldingii | reverse complement strand
GTGCTGGGGTGATGCTGGGTATGCACAGGGTGCTGGGGTGGTGCTGGGATGGTGCTGGGATGGTGCTGGGCTGTCTCCCAGGTGCTGGGATGGTGCTGGGATGGTGCTGGGCTGCCTCCCAAGTGCTGGAGTGGTGCTGGGTGAGCACAGGGTGCTGGGATGGTGCTGGGGTGGTGCTGGGCTGTCTCCCAGGTGCTGGGATGGTGCTGGGGTGTTTCCCAGGTGCTGGTGTGGTTCTGGGGTGGTGCTGGGCTGTCTCCCAGGTGCTGGAGTGGTGCTGGGTGAGCACAGGCTGCTGTGTCACCTTCCAGAACCCAAAGCTGGCTGACCCAAGCGGCCCCGCGGCGGCCGGAGCTGGTCCCGCTCTGGGCCGTGTCAGGATTGAGGTGTGTTCTGACACTGAGGTCCCATCTCGGAGGGTTTAACTGACTCTTCTCCAGTCAGCAGGTGAGGAAAAGCCATTTTCAGCAGAGTCAAACACAACACTGAAACTGCAGGTGGAATGAACCGACTTGGAGCAGTGGCTGCTCTGGGTGGCACCTGAGCTTGGCAATATTTGCTGAAGTTTTCTCCAGGATCACCGTGCAGGGTTTGCTTATTTCTGCACTTCACCCATTCTATCTTATCTCACAATCTATCTCACAACTCGTGGTATCTTGTATTAATATGTGTGAAAATCTTGTTTTCAACGGACTCTGCATTTCCTCCCGTCGGGTTTAACTACAACTTCTGCAGTTTTTTTCCTTTCCCTGGTACGTCAGAACCAAATCCAGGAGAGCTGCAGGTTGTGGTGGCTGGATGCTCCCTGGGAGGCAGGCGGTTAATTAGAACAAAATTACTGAAGAGAGGACAGCCTGGTGGTCAGTTATTAGAAGATGTGGAGCATTAGTGGTTTCCTGCTGAGTAGGGGAGGCTCGGTAGATCACTGCAATTACAGCGACACGTCTTTGGATGTACTCATTTAAAACAATTAAAGAAAGAAAAAAAAAAAAAAAAAGAGAGTTGGCAATTACTCATAATGGAATGTGAGAAGAATGAGATCAGCATCTCTTTCTTTGCTGCTGCGAGATGATCTCGAGATTCAAGGACGTGCAGCTTCCTGTAACAACCACACAGCAATTATCAGAGATGCCCTCCCTTCAGCAATGACAAGAACGTTTCTCGTGAACTTTTATTAGTGCTTTGTCCCCCCATCCCTCCCCACTTTCAGAGGCCTGCCTTTATGCATTTTTACATGAGTTTTTTTTACGTTTATATCTGAGGATTCCTCTGCTCTGTTTCCAGTGGAGTCACAAATCTAAAAGTTCACAGACCACCGCCACCTGCTCCTCCTGCCATTCCCCACGGCTCACCGGGGTCTGAGCCCTCTTTGGTAACACAGCCAGGCAGACACCAGCTGTGTTCTCCGAAGGCTTTCTGGAGAGCAGGAGCAGAGGCAGCAGAGGTGAAAACCCTCACAGCCCGACCCTTCCCTGGAGCAAAGGCAGCTTTGGATGCTCCCAGGCTGAGGCACTGCAGGAAGAGGAGGAGGAGGAGCACCCAGGGTGCTGCAGGGTAGCTCCGTGAGGGTTTTTTTGGGGGGTTGGTGACATTTATTTCTGCACAAAGGTCCTGAGCAGCTCACAATGCCCTCGTGTCCTTCACTGAGTGAGAATCCCAGAATCCCCGAATGGTTTGGGTTGGAAGGGAGCTCAAAGCCCATCCTGCTGCACCCCCTGCCATGGCAGGGACACCTCCCACTGTCCCTGCTGGCTCCAAGCCCTGTCCAACCTGGCCCTGGGCACTTCCAGGGATGAAGCAGCCACAATTTCTCTGGGAATTCCATCCCAGCCCCTCACCACCCTCACAGGGAAGAATTCCTTCCCAATATCCCATCTCTCCCTCAGCCATTCCCTCCTGTGCTGTCCCTCCAGCCCTTGTCCCCAGTCCCTCTCCAGCTCTCCTGGAGCCCCTTTAGGAACTGCAAGGGGCTCTGAGCTCTCCCTGGATCCTTCTCTTCTCCAGGCTGAGGATTTGGAAGGGAAGGGAACTGGTCAGACCTACACCCAGCCTCTAGCAGGGGTCAGGAGAGGACTGGGGACGGGCAGAGCCAGAGAGTTGTGATGTTGTGATGCTTCCAAGATTTCCCCCAGCACTGGAGAGCTCTGGCTGGGCCCTTCCCAAGGCAGGGATGAGGTGTCACACCTCGAAATCGCTTTACAAGAAAGGGAAGAGCTTCAGCTTGCGCTGCATCGCTGAAACCTGGGCTGTAACAAAAACTGGGAAAGCTGGAAACCGGGAATGGCTAAAACCACTTCCAGTTCCTCAGAAAGAGCAAGGGAAAGGCAGGTGAGCGTGAAAGAGATGAGAGCAAGAACTGAAAAAGTTGTTTTCTGAAAGTTATAAGCAGCAAAGGACATGCTGAAATATGATAATATTCAGCTATGGGGAAAGAGAAGGAAATACCTAGAACTGTTGCAACAATGAATGTGCCAAGTTTAGAACATCTTTAAGTCATCCTCGCTTTCTGGAATTAGATTGTGCAATTTATTTTTTTTTTTTTTTTAGCAAATAAATTGAGTTTTGTTTTTAATGAAGAAACGTTAAAGCTCCCTTCTATTTCACTTTGAAAGAGCTATAAAAGTGAAATGTGGAACTCATTCTTCCACGCCAGTGATTAGAAGCCCAAAATACATCTGTTCCACATGAGCAGCTCCAGCCTTTGCTTTCACAGAAGAACAGCTACATTTCTACTTACTCTGAACACATTCCTGTTGATTTCATTCTTGCGTACTCCAACACGTAAAGTCAGGAAAAAAAAAAGGTCAAAATCTTGATTAAAATCCAGTTCCAAGTATCCAGATGTTAAGGGGGGGAAAAAAATGCTGCAATGTTGAGCTGAATCTGCGTTTTTGGTGAGCAGTGATGTACAAGCACCAAGGCTCACCACAGCACCAGAGCTGTGAAGACAGGGAAAGTCAGAACAACTCGGATTTATTTATTTCATTTAACTGCTTGGACTTCTGAGCTCGTTTACAGCTGTGAAGTTTTTTGAGGGGGCTCCATTTGACTTTGAGGTTCTCTTTACCTCTGTAGCTGTTGCAGAATCCAATTTATTTGCAATTAAATTTTCAGAATCTCCATGCCTGGCTGCTTTTCCCTCCAAATAGTTAACAACTTCCTTAGCTCCCGAAATCTAGGTGGCACCACAAGTTATGGAGTGAATTTAAGTTTTGGGGAATGAGTTATGAAGGTGTTTTAACCTGTGCTGTGAATTCCTGCCTGAATCCCACCACTGTTCCATCGGAATTCTGCACTGAGCTCTCGAGAGCAGGGATAATTTATGTACAAGAATGCCTTAAAATAAGCCTCCATAATTACAAAAATGCAGTGTTTAAATTTATAGTAAAAACCCACACACTGCTGGCAAAACCATAACTGCATCTGGAAAACATTAAGAATGCTATTAAAATAGTCTAGCATAAACTAGAAATGAGACTGAAATTACAGCGTTGCTTAACCATTTTTAGGAAGTGTGTTTTGAATGTGATCTACTTTCCTATTTGATTTTTTGATAAAGCACTCTACTGTGTCTTTTTTACCACTGAGAATGACTTACTGACTCTGTTATCTGTTTCAGAACAAACCAAGGCTCAGATTTTTTCAAGTGTCTTCTTCTAGTTGTTGAATTTAAATTTAAAACACAACCAGGTGGTTGCTGGTCCAGCCATCAGGGAAAAAGCAACAGGGAGAGCCCAAAGGAGAATAAAAATCACAGCAATTAACAACTTATTTTATTAAAAAGATGAAATGTTTTCAAACATTGAAAAATTACCTTCTTATAAAAACAGAAATAGGCAAAATACCCATTTGTCTTCTATTTACATATACAATATTTCTCATTGTAGAAAATTATTTACAATATATATATAAAAAAAAAATTACAGTAAAATAGGTTACTTTCTTACAAGACATCAAGCCCTGTACTTCTAGTGTAGATCATGGCAAACAAGAATATTATTGCACCTGTGAACCAGTCTAAGGAGAGGAGTGTTCTCTTAGCCATGCCTTCATCTGAGATCTAAACTAACACCGTCAGCTACAGCAACATTCATTTTATCTCTTATAGGGTCAACATCAGGCAGTTTCCATACAAACATTGTCTTGTAAAGCTTAGGACTGGGCAGTTAGAACCGGAAAAAACAAAACAAAACAAAACAAAACATATTTACAGCTTCTTTCTGTACAATCTGTCCGGAGTTTTATGGAGTTTACCCTTCACAGAAGCTGCATAAATACCCCCTGTTCTCCTGACCGGGACGGGCAGCTCAGTGATTCAGTCACGACAGGAGATGCCCGGCAGGATCCTCCTTGTGTCACACCCTCAAGCGTGTCCGTCCTGGAGCGTCGGTCTGTCTGTCTGTCTGTCTGTCTGTCGGTGCCTCCTCCCTGTGTAGTACCAGCTACAGATTTCTCAACGCTTTTTTTTTTTTTTTTTTTTTTTTTTTTTTTGCNTTTTTTTTTTTTTTTTCTTGCACCTGAGCGGATAAATACGGTCCGAGGTGGGCAGGGCACGGCGCCGGGATGGGGGCTACATGTGGCGCTTCATGTGCAGGGCCAGGTGGTCGGAGCGGGAGAAGGCGCGGTCGCACAGGTGGCACTGGAAGGGCCGGTGCCCCGTGTGCTTGCGGTAGTGGCGGGTGAGCTCGTCCGAGCGAGCGAACTTCCAGCCGCAGCCGTCCCAGTTGCAGTGGTAAGGCTTCTCACCTGCTCGGGGAAAGAGGAGGGTGACTCAACCTCGGGCTGGATCTGCGTGTTTGGTGAGCAGCGATGTGCTGGCATCGCCCAGCCTGCCCAGCTTCATCCCAGCCCGGCCCTTCATCCGCTACCGACATCCCAGCGCTTTTTTAGCTAAACTGCTGGAAATCCCTTCACCCGCCCGTGCCCGCAGCGAAAAAATCTTCGCAGAAAGCGCTTTAGAAGCCTTTTAGAAAAGGTTTGACCGCACAGGTGAGCACCGAGATGTGACAGACCACAGATCTGCTGTGGATTTAACACGCTAAGGGGTAAAAGTTTTACAAACTGTTTCACGCGGGGCTATCCCGGCCGCCACACGGCCAGGCCACCGGCAATATTTACCTGTGTGCGTCCTCAGGTGCGCCTTCAGGTGCGAGCTCTTGGTGTAGGTCTTGCCGCAGCCGGCGTAGGTGCACGTGTGGGTGGCCGTCCTCTTCCTCGGCCACGAGCGGCGGCCCCGCTTGGGTTTGGAGTCCAGCAGCTCCAGAGGGGAGCTCGGAGGGGTGAGCATTCCCCTGGGAGCCGAGGGCTGTAAGGGCAGGCTGTCCTCGAAGAGGCCGAACTGGGAGGAGGTGTTCTGGTACTGCAGGTGGGTCTGGGGGTGGTGGAAGCCGGCGGCCGGGTGGAAGCTCTGCGGGAAGGACACGGACGAGGGGCACAGCATCTGCGAGTGGCACTCGGTCACCATCAGGTCGTCGGGGCTCAGCGGCGGCGTCTCTGCCCCCGGGATTTGGGGCGAGCTGGCCACCCGCGGCTGCTCGTAGGCCAGCATGCAGGCGGCGTTCCCCTCCTGCTTGATCTTCGGGCAAGCCTGCGGCACCAGCCCCAGGACCGGGCCGTAATTGTCCATGTCGGGCTCGGGCTTGATGTTCTCCACGAACTGCGGGCCCCCGAAGGTGGGGGTGACGAAGAACCGCCCGTGGACGCTGCCGGCGGGGCAGTAGTTGGAGTCCATCTCGGAGCGCATCATCTCGGGCACGATGCCGGCGGTGTAGGGCGGGGGGCTGCCCTGCTCCAGGGCACTGTAGCATCCCGGGGACGGGTTTGTCTGGTAAAAGCCACCGCTGTCGCCTTGCGCAGGGGGATAGTCGCCGCCGGCAGCGCCCTGGCCGTAGCCGTCGCTGCCCATGGAAAGGATAAAATCCAGCACGTTGTTGAGATCCTCATCCTCTTTGCGCGGCGAGAGGCCGCCCCAGGTGCCGGCGGGGGTCTTGGCCTCCTGCTCGCACTTCCACCTCTGGGGAGAGAGAAAAGGGACAGGGTTAGAGGTGCCGGTGGCCTCGGGGGGCGGGCGGGGCCGGGCTCGGGGGGCAGCGAGCGGCCGCCGGTGCCGGGAGCGGGGGGCACTCACTTCGTGCAGGGCTTTCTCGCGGCACGGGCTGGCGAAGGTGGCGAAGGAGGGCAGGGCGGTGTCGCTCAGCGCCATGGTGCGGGACGAGCGCGGCCGGCCGCCCTCCGCACCTTATAACGCGGGCGCGGGCGGCCTCAGGCCAATTGCAGGAGCGGAGGAAACGCGTCCCGGACGGGGCGGGCGGGAGGCAGCGGCTCGGGCGCAGCCTAAATTTAGCCCCGGTATAAAAGGACGCGGCGGCGGCGGTCCCAGCCCGAGCGGGGCGGAGCGGAGCGGAGCGGGGACGGGCCCCCTTCGCCGCCCTCCCTCCCCTCGGAGCGGGGATCGCGGGCGGCCGGGGAGCCGCGACCCCCGGATCGGGCAGTGGCCGTGGAGCCGTGACACCCACAGCGGGCAGTGGCCGTGGAATTGTGACCCCCCTGCTCGGGCAGTGGCCGTGGAGCCGTGACCCCCACATCGAGCAGTGACCCTGGAACAGTGCCCCCCACATCGGGCAGTGGCTGTGGAATTGTGCCCCCCACATCGGGCAGTGACCATGGAACAGTGCCCCCCACATCGGGCAGTGGCCAGTGAGCGGACACTGAGGGGTCCCTGCCCCAACTGAGCTGAGGGGACACCAAGAGGTCCCTGCTCTGGGGACACTGAGGGATCCTGTCCTGTGCCAAGAGAGACTGTGAGGGACCTCGGTGGCATGAGGGGCCACAGGAGACCTTGCCCTGGAAGTGCCCACAGGACCCTTCCTGACATGAGGGGACCCTGTGCTGAGACACCTCTGTGGGGTGAAGAGCATCGAGGGCTCCCTAAAATCACCAAATTACCTAAAATCACCATCTGTGACATGGGGGGACACCGAGAGCTGCAAGTTTCAACAGACACCACGAGGGACTTGCTGTGGGATGGGGAACCCTGAGGGGTCCCTGCCCTGGGGACACTAAGAACGACACCACGAGTGAGGGGTTTGATCCCTGCTCTGCTCAGAGCAGCTGCCCCACAAGGCAGCCTCACCCCTGGGGCGTGTGGTGCCATCAGAAAAGGAGGCTGGGAGTGGAAGGAGTCAGGAGCACAGCGAGGGAGAGCTGTGGTGCTCCCATGGGGAAACTGGTGAGCTGATGGTGGCGGCCTCTGGTCACCCTAAAGGTCCCAGGCACATCTCGGTGCTGACAGAAAGGTGTTTGGTGCCACTCTTGTACGGCCTTCGTTGGAATTTTGCATTCAGTGGAAGTCCAGATTTCCATTTGCTGCACACAGGTTGCCAAAATCAATGTTGCAGTGTGACATTCTGAGAGAAAAAAAATGCACGGAGCTGCTGCCATCTCCTCCCCTTACAGGCAATTTATGGTCTTGGGCTTTTCAGAAGGGAAGATTGTTCTTCTGCCTTACCTTGGCCTCTGGCTCAGATGCCCAGTCTGAAGGAGCAATTCTCCAAGAACTTCTGATAACGTGCCCCAGACTCCTGGTTTTGGGGATCACGGCTGCTTGGCCACCATCCAGGAGCAAAAGTGGCAGCTCTGAAAGGGGGAAAAACGATGATCTGTCAAGGGCCAGAGTGATTCTTTGAGAGCCTGTTCAGAGAAATAGCTGCACTTTCTCCTTTCCTTCTCCGTATTTCCTTTGCAATCCCTTCTAAGAGGGTTTCTAAGCGAGCTGGAAACGAGGAGAGTGCAGAACAGCTCTCACTTTTATGCCTGGTGTGGCCCAGGAGAGGAAGGAGCAATGCCCTGGATGGGCTCTGCTTCCCCGAAGCATTTTGAGCCTGTTCTGCTCACCAGAGCCCATCCCAGGCTCGTGGCTGTGTTTAACCACCTCAGGGAAGCTCGGTTGCTAGGGGTGAGCAAATGCTCTTTTCACTAGTTTTTAAAAGCAGGAATACCTCTTGCTGAAACTTTCTATAGTTTTTTTTTTTTTGTTTTTTTTTTTTTTTTTTTTTTTTTTTTTTCATTCTGAAAGTTCACAGGTTGGCCAGAAGGAGCAGCCAAACTTGCGTGGCTGGAGCAGAACCAGCCCACGGGCTGCATGGTAACGCCGTACACAAAGGCGTGTGACTCACGGCCCTGCAATGTCACACTTGTGTAATCTCTCAATGTAAACCCTTCTCCTCCAATAAAGCCAGCACATACGTATGGACGGGAGGGAGGCTGTGAGTCAGCCAAGAAAACGCACTCGGATGAATTCAGAGTGAATGTGAACGTTCCCTTGATAACACGCTGTGTCAGTTTATGCGCTTGTGATTTCAGCAACGGGCTCCAGCAAAATATTTTGTTTCTAGGATATACAACTGGACGTGTAGGTTTCACTGGGAAGCTCCAATCGGATGCTGCCTTCCAGTAGGCGCTGGAAGGGCTTTGTGTATAGCCCTGTCACCAAACTCTGCATTTTCTGAGTGTAAAGGAAACGTTTAAAGCGGGCGGAGAGGATGGAAGCCGAGCGCACAAAATAATAAATCCGCTGCCTTTAGTTCCTCTTTGTTTTCAAGCGAAACGGTGAGGCTCCAAGCTGAGAGCTGCGCTAAACCTGGGCAGACAAATGTGAGAATTTATTTACCTTGTGAGTCACTGGTTCTGTGCAAACTGAGAACAACTTTGCCATGACCTTCCCCTCGGTCTCTGACAGTGGTGCTGACATTTGCTGGCGTTTTGCTGCTCACGACGCTTTATTTTAAATACCTAAACGCGAGATCCTGGCAGCGATCTCACTGAGCGCAGATCGGGAGCGATGCCGCTGGTGTTTAAATGGGAAGAATGTGAGATTAGAAAGTATTCGTTAATCTGCTGTGGGTAGGGGAGAGCTAAATGATGTGTGATTTGTCTTCCAGCCAAAGCAAACGCGGCCTCAGCCGTTTTTATATGGCAAAGTTGATTTTCCTAGGTGTTGCTGCTGATCCCTCTTGTTGCTTTCAGATCAAGGAGAAACTTTTCAAGGGATTGCAACCAAGATCTTGCGTGTTAACAGGAATCCGAGCTAGGGCAGAGCTGGGCTGTGCCCGCTGGATGGGTTGGTGCCGAACCCACGTCACCTGGCTGCCCCAGCTCTGAGTCACTGCAGGACTCAAACAAACAAACAAAACGCTCCTTTCTCAGGGATTGTTCTCACAAAATCCTGATTGCACCTCGAGCAAGCTGGTAATAATAGTAACAGCAGGGTAAACGAGGCGAAAATGACACCTCTTAGCACCTGGAGTCCACAGCGCAGGTAACACCGAGACCAAGCCCTTCTTATTGAAATGAGCAGAGGATTTCCTTGCCTGCCTCTCAAATTGTCACACTTCTGTTGACTATACCTTTTTTTCCCCCTTCTATTTTAAACTGCGCGTTCTGAGTTAGCGCTTTTTAGAATCTGCCGTCAAGGAAGTTGATAAAATGATGCAAACAACCACATAAAATGAAATATACAGGTATGTGTTGGAGACACACAGCTTAATTTGGGGAGAGTGATTTAATCCTGTAGGTCTTTTGTCTGATTAAAGTAACATCATGAATTAAGTGGCCAAAGGAGCCTTTTTGACCAGACCTTTCATGACTGGAGCTCATTCCCATGCAGGGACTGACAGATGAAGGTGAAGCATCTCTTTGATGAGCTGAAGGGGCTCATTAAGTTTTTAGGAAAACATATTTTCCTTTAATACTTTTTTTTTCTTAGCGATTCTCCTTTGAGCTATCTGCGTATTTCCCAAGTCTTTCTTGAGGTCTGAGCACTGGAAAAGTGGAGTAGCAGACAAACACGAGTCACTTCTCTTTAAGGATTTGCCTTGTCCCCTTTGTCATGGCCTTGTGCTGAGGAGCTGCTGGGCCAGGGCCTCCTCTCCCCCAGTCCTTCCATGTCGTGGAGTGCCAGGACACAGGGAACGGCTTCCCACTGCCAGAGGACAGGGCTGGATGGGATATTGGGAAGGAATTTTTCCCTGTGAGGGTGGGGAGACCCTGGCACAGGGTGCCCAGAGCAGCTGTGGCTGCCCCTGGATCCCTGGAAGTGTCCAAGGCCTGGCTGGATGGGGCTTGGAGCAGCCTGGGAGAGTGGAAGGTGTCCCTGGCATGGCAGGGGTGGCACTGGATGAGTTTTAAGGTCCCTTCCCATCCAAACCATTCCATGATTCCATGACACTGCCTCAGCTCCCCAGGCCAGGGCAGCACCACCCCGTGCACCCTCTGCACCCAGTGTTGGCTTTTTGAAAAGATCAGATTTATGACAACGCTGAAAGCAGAGCACGTGGGACATGGGGGAAGACTGGGAGGTGGAGCAGAGCCCCGGGAGAGCTGATGGAAATGCTGGGGGCAGGGCTGGGAAACAGCAAGAGAGAATTGAAACCACTGGGAGAAGTCCAGCTTGTTTGGGCTTGCACAGATGGAAGGCAGAGGCTGCAAAAAGATGCCATGAAAAGAAACATCTGAGAGCAGGGCAATTTCGGTGTCACAGTTTTTCTACCTGCTGGCCTAGGTAGGAACCTGGTTTTGTCCATGTAGGTCTGTTTTTCCTACGTAGGAACCTGGTTTTGTCCATACCTAAAAGCAGAGCTGCCTACACTTCCCATTCCTCGTTGTGTTGTTCCTGGAAGTGTGACCTCCAGCCTCTCTGCATTGCCATGAGTGGGGTTGTGTCTGCCTGGAGAGTTAAAATAATCCTTTAACAATGACATACTCTTCAGATTATGTTGCACTTCCGTGATCCTTGTCATCTAGGACTTTATCAGGAACAATTTCTGTTCTCTTCCAGGTCATTGTTAACAACACTGAATGGTGAGTAACGATAAAAAAAAGATCAAGAACCAATAAACCTGCTTGATTAAAATCTAAATTCCATTTCCAGACCTATCAGCCTGTGCTTGGACCACTTTGCACGTGCACAGCGCCTTCATTTGTCGTGTGCTTGTTTCTCGCTGTGAAGATCACCCTGCACCCAGGCACATCCTCATTTCAAACACCATCACAAACGTCATTAACCAAACCATCTTTATTTAGAACCCTTTGTATGTCTCGAGTCCAGCCTGGCTCTGCCCAGGTTTATGTAACACTGACAGGCATATCTGGGTCACTCTGTTTACCCTGTGGCAATATTGACATAATATTAACATTCTTCAAGTCACCTGGGGCTTCCCCCGGCGCTCGGAAATGAATTGATAATAAACATTAACCATCTGGAGATGTCCTTAGTTGGTTCTTTTGAAACACTCACTTCTAAATTACCCAGACCTGGCAAGTTTAATATTGTTTGAGATGAGTAGCAGTTGTTTTAACATCCTCCTTAGTTACTGTAATGGAAAGTGTTTCGACATCATTATTGTCTGATCTCAATACAGCATCTGCCTTTCTCCCAGTGAGAGAACAGAAACATTTTTTAGCACTTCTGCTTTTTCAGTGTGATTATTGACAGTTCTATCCCTTCCATTCCTTGGGATGGCAATCTCCACTGGTTTTAGTGAAAGCCTTGTTAACTTAGCTCCCAAAGATGAGCAAAAGGCAAGCTCTGATGCTTCCAACCTGCTTTAGCAAGGCAGACTCCCATCAATGCTGAGGGAAACCAGCTTGAATTCCATTTAAATAAGTCAAACTACATGAAGAAAGCTTTTCTCAGAAATATGCGAGAAAATATGTTCATGGGTGAATAAATCATGCAAAAAAAAAAAAAAATCAGCTATTTAGTGAATGTAATGAATTTAGTGAATGTAATTGAGGTAATTATGTATTGTAACTTGAATTTGCTGTGTGAAGAACGACGGCGTTCAGCTGTAAATGCTTTTTTTGTAATTTCTGATTTGGGGACTTTGCAAACCAAAACAACTTTTTGAATGATCAGCTTTGATGAGGTGTGTAGCTGTGTTTGTGCCAGCTCTCACTGACGTTGTGCTGAATGCCCATATGTTGTATTGCAGATGTCCCTTTCAGCTGTCAATTAAAAATACGTTTGACATTTTTTTTTTTTTTTTTTTTTACAGAACTGTGAAATGATACCACAGTTTCCAAAACTTGGCAAATGTGTTGAATCATATCAGCAAAACTGCTCGAAATGTCAGTCACTGATCATGAGTAGTTTTCAGTTGCTGCCAAATACTTTAAGATTACAGAACCAAATATTTAATAAAGAAATGGGCAATAAGGGCATGGAATAACAGGAGGATGGGACAGAAGTACCTGTGTGGTTTCATTCACAAAAATTACTCTTATGGTTAACAAATATTTAATGGGCTCTACAAGATCAGAAACCCCAGAAGATGAAACCAATTTAATTCTGGAATACAGGAGTGCTACACTTCGGGTGTTCATACTGGTTGTGCTGTTCCTGGCCTGCATTTTGATAGAGAATTTGTACAATTGCTTGGAGATGACAGAGGAAAAAGGAAAATGATGTCTTATCTGCCATGTCCACTTGGGACAGGAAGAGTTGTCAGATTTACCAAGTCGGGTTTAGAAATGAGAACTGCGTTTGGGGTTTAACAAATGCAGGGGAAAAAATTCTGTTTGAGGGAACTTGAAAGCCCTAATCAGCTGCCTTTTTTTTTTCTTT
>VZTJ01002606.1:630128-643157 GCA_013397795.1 Orthonyx spaldingii | reverse complement strand
TTTTTTTTTTTTTTTTTTTTAATTTGTGAGATCTGTTGCAGTCTGAGTCAGCACAGATGCAGATGCCCTTCTTAGCAGAGTTTTTTGTCACTTGGAAGTTCACATGTTTGAGCTGGGGGAAGGGGAGAGAAGACTGGACAAAGCTTAAAACCGGCCACAGGATGGGAATTACTTAGAAGTGAGGAAGGCTTTGGGGTTTTTTCCCTCGTTGGCACGTAGAACACGGTTGCAGGTTATGTTTGGGATCTGATAAGTGGAGCTTTATTCACCAAATGTACAAAGTAGGAGTTCATGGAGGGTGTAGCTTGCAAAGCCTCGTTCGACGTGATAAAATGTGGGGCTCAGTTCTCCTTTATAAAATACCTCCCTTGTGCTGCACCTGGGTGATTTATTAGTCATATGTCCTGCAGTTAAGTAATGGGAAACCTTGGAGCGAGCATTTCATTAACCGTGACGCTGTTAATTGGTATTGCTGGCTGCCTGGAATTACTTTCCCTGTTTGAATACATGGAAGTGTGAATCAGAGGGATGGATTGGCCAGTGAGAGGAAGACAGGCACCTCTGCAGCACGGAGCAGCTGATTTCATTTGCCTTCCTGGCCTCTCAAGTCCTTGCAGGCTTAGATCACTGACACATTCACCATGGTATATATAATTTTTTTTTTCCGTGATCACAATTAGTTGTGTAATTATGATGCAGCTTTGAAGCTTCACTGGGATATTTCAGGATAGACTTTTTTCCAGACGCTTGTGTCCATTGTTGTGATAATTTTTTTCTTTTTTCTTGAGCTATTAACGCCGACATTTTGGGATATTTATATATTTACATTTCTGGCTACGTCTGAGCTCAGGAAGAGTGCTTTGTGTGTCGTGAAAAATGCTTTCTGTTCAGAAACAAAACTTCAGCTAATTTTTTTCCATGCACCTGAACTTTTCCTCCAAATTGTTCAGCTGATGCCTGCAAGGAATGTCACACTTACTGCTGAGGGTGGAACGAGTTGTCAGGGTTAACACTGATCAAAATTATTAATATTTGCTGCTGTGGTATATATAGCAATTGTAGCTGAAGAGAACAACTCTGTCGAAATCCCTCGAACGGTTACAGCTATTCTTGAGCAATAAAATGCTTTTTCAAGGGACAGCCTAATACAATGCAACTTTGTAGAATGAGTTGTGAAATTTTCTTTTCATTTGCCGCATAAAGCGCCAAATAAATGCCTGTCATAAAAACACAAGCCTGGGAAGAATGTGTTTTGCCAATTACAGCAGAACGTGAGCTACAAAGAAGTGTTCAGCATGGCGTGCACGGGGCTCTTAGTGTCAGGTTACAGCAGCGAAAAAGGTGCCTTAATTTGCCAAACAACCAGCGTGGGTTTTATCCCACATTTGCAAGGAAAATCGCTGCTCTGAGAGAAAAGAGACGGGCCTGGTCCCACGCAAAACGAGCTTCGGTGAGGAGAAGCAGGGTGAGGAACCGAGGCACGGGGACCGCAGGGCTCTGACTGACGGTGGCCAAGCCCCCAGCCCGCGGTTGCCACGTCCAGTTGGGCATGGGGGGCACAGGGTGGGACTGAAGCTCCCGCAGCAGAAGCGGCGCCGGCCGCACCGCGGCCTGGTGGGGACAATTCACGGGGGCCCTTTCACCTATTGCTCAAGAGCTTGCGTGATTCACCCTGTTCCCCTTTTCGGGTTTCACATCACAGAAAACCGAGTTATTTTGCTCCACACAACTTTTACTTCGGCCTGAAGTTAGACACCGAAAGCGCTCCGCGGCCTGGCCCGGCCCGGCTCGGCTCAGCCCGGCAACGCTCTGGAAATAAAACCTGGATCCTTCCCGCTGGAAACTCAAAAAGGGCTGCCTTGTGCTCAGCTTCTCTGCGGGCTGTTTTCTGCCTTCTTCTGCTTGAAAACCACCTGCTCCGGGGGGATGGCAAAGCATCTCATTCACATGGAGTCAGCGGGAAGCGGCAGCCAAGAGGCAGCGGCGAGTGTGAGCGCGAGGGGATCCTTTCAGCCTTTATATACCAGAGTTATTTTTAACCACAGCCTCCATGCTTATTACAGAGTTTCCTCTCTCAGACGCTCAGGAAGCCCACTTGGCTCTGTTTCCTGCTAACATTCAGCCCTGGCTCACAAAATCTTTGAGAACAACAGGCCTGAGACTGCTCGGCTCCATTAAAAAAACTGGCAGCTTTTCAAGCCCTGACAGAAAACCTTTGAAAACTCTGGATTTCCTCCAGCTAACGTATGAAGCTCCTACATCAGTGACAAATTAGACTGAAACAGCACAAAACACTCCTATGTAAATAGCCTTTTTCTGCGTTCGCTCTTTTAATAGTTCAAACATTATTTATAGTTATTTCTCTGGGTGGAAAAATATTTTTATGTTTTTCCAGAGATGGGTTCTAGTGAAATGTTTTCTTTGTTTGTTTGGATTTTTAAGTTTTCTTTCTGCCTTCGAGATTTTTGTGACAGTTTTCTTAGGCTCCAGGAGCAACCTTTTCTTCCTGGAAACCAGGACAAAATGCCTGTTGTGAGTTCTTCACTGAAAGACCTCTGTCCAACGCTGAGCACAAGTCTCTAAATGCTGCCATTCCCCAACTGCTAAATAATAATTCTTACAGGCACCACTGAGTTCTGATTTCCTGAGAGACAACGGGAGAGGTCAGCTGCACTTTGTCGCTGACTTCACCCGTGCGTTTTACACGTAACGTAAATTGTATCGAATTTTTCCTTGCAGGTTTTCATTTCAACTTCCTACTTCCAAAATTGCTTTCAAGAGTCAAAATAGATGTGACCTTCATAGCTGAGAATGCTCTTTTATTCCTGCGTGGCCTTGTTCAGCATCCTAAGAAATCCTAATGTGAAGTGACTGCTTGTATCTGTCAGTAAAAATGACCTGGAATCATAGATGATAAATCCAGATTATGAGACTGATGGGATTTTCTGATTTTCTAGGAGTATTTCCAGTATTTCACATCATTTTCTGCATCAGCATCACCTTAAATATTATTTCTTTCCCTGGGCATGAAGAGGAACATCAGGAACTTCTCCATGTCCTTTCTCACCCAGCTAAAGGCAATTGCAGTTCTACAAATCCGAGGAATTCTCTTCTGTTTTCTCCTTCAAGGGTTACCATCACTCCCTCAGTTGTGCCCTGAACCAGTGGATTATGCCTCTTATTCTGTTTTTGAGGCTGACCACCTCTGCGGGGTTTGTATGACAGCAGCATTTTTGCCCTCTGCCTTTCCTTTAGAGCTTGGCTGTTGTGTGAGAGCATCTCCAACGGGAAAGCTCATCTATATCATGAGGAAGGGAGTAAAATTAATGTCTTCCACTGGCCTCAGTAACACTGTTCAAGCAGCTTTGCTGTACCAGAGACGAGGAAATGCTGAACTGGGGGCTGAGTGTATCAAGCACGATCTTGAATGAGTAATTATCACTCTCAGCCACCATCTCTACGATGACCCTTATTCTGATTGAAATCACTCCACTCCCTGATTTATCTCCTTTTCACACAGATGTGGCCAACTCAGTGGTGCAGTTGAAAATCACTCTTATGAGAACGGAAAAGTGTGAACAGTTCCTCCACGTGAAAGAACTGAATTCCACATTTTTTTAGCTTTTGGTAAACTCCTTGTGCAGTTCAGTTGTTGCTTTTTTGGGGCTTTTATCTCATATCTTACCCAACAACGGGGTTTTGGCTGTGCCATGGCTGCTCTCCTTTGAATGGATCTTGCCAAGTGAGGCTTTTAAATCCAGCAGATCCTTTTGGCAAGTGATCCTTGTTTTGCAAACGTGAAGTGGTTCCAGTCACAGCTCCCAGTGTTCGCCCTCGTAGTTTATAGAACAAGTGGCATGGAACAGCAGATCCACGTTTATTTTCAGGCAGGAAACCAGTAGTGCAAAAACGCCTCACGAACTGAAGGGTCAGGGTGAAGCCTTTTTAAAGAAGGTTCAAGGTGGTTGGGCTGCGTTTATCACGGGCAGCCCAGAGGTCTAAAAATGACTTGTTTTGATGCTATTTGGAGCCGAGCGTAATGAAAAACTGACTTTGTGCAGATTGACTCTCTGCGTCACGGCCCGTCTTGGGACAGTAACACCAACGAGGACAATTAGTTTGACTGCCGTGCACAATTGCTGTTTGTTTGTGCTCAGTGGTTTCTGGGACGACCCCTCCACTTCCCACTCTTCCCAGTGGCCTCAGTAATTGCCTACCAGTCACTGAAGGACAGACTCACCAAGGATTTTCAAAGCTCGCTCACCCTCCTTCAAATATAACTGAAATTTATAGCTAGCAGCTTCTAAAATAACTCACATCACTACCACCTCCAAAAACAGCTCTGGGACCATGTGGCCTTGTGGTTATGGCTCTGGGGTTGTGGTGGTGAAGTCAGAGATTCAAATCCAGTCGTAGGGAGATAAAAAGCTTCAAAGAAAGTGAAACTGGTTTTCGCCTTGATTAGGTGGAAATAATAACACCTCGTTTTGCTTGCACCCGAAAAGCAGAATTCAGAGCCAAAAACCAGGTACGAGGCAGAATTCCGTGTCACAGCAAGAGATGGATGCACTGGCTGTGAGAGCATTTGGTTGATATGAAGACAGCTCGTGCCAATTGTCCTGGCAGAGGGGGTTTGCTTCTCTCTGGACACAACATCGAGGCGTGGGATGATAAAAATCAAGGTGTGAAGCCTCCACAGGCAGCACAGACAGAGATCCAGCAAGGTCCAGTCTATTTTTCAGTGTGCCTTTTGGCTGAGTGGCTGTTTCAGATGGGAAAGGATTTTGTTTCCTTGCTCCCTCAAAGCTGCCCAGAGCTCTCTCTCTCAAGGCATTTAGGCAACATTTGCAGTTGTGCAAGAATCCCATGGATGCCACACTGGGAATTGTTGTTGTTGTTGTACAGTGATGAGTAAATGCAAATGCAGCAACAGCTCTGTGATTTTACACTGTGTGGGGATTACAATCAGAAGGAGCCAAATACAAACCAGACAGTTTTATAAGCAGATGGCCCAAGCCCTCAATACCAAAATTATCTAAACCTGGACTAAATGTAAATAGATTTCCGAGTTATTTGGCACAAGAAACATCTGGAAAGCTTTGACTTCCCCCTCAATATGCAGAGTTATCACCAGGCCATTGCTGTCCTGCTGACTTATTCCTGTAATCAGTTGCTATGTTTTGGGGGCCTTGCTGAGAAATCCTTGAGGGAATTTCCTTCTTCTTCCAGTTCCTACATTGGCTTTAGGAGGGGCCTCCCTGCCTCCCCAAGGGAAAACCCACCCCAAGCCCCACTAAAACTCCAACCTTGTGGTGTTAACTTTCAGGTTTTGTATCTCTCATGGACACCGGAATTAATTCCCACTGTTTACACAGGGTATGAGTGGAATTTCAACTTGAAAGTCAGGTTTGAGTCTCACTTCATATTACACAGGACTTAAACGTGAGGGGATATTTCAAGCATAAATGTCCATAATCCTAAGAATGGCTGTTACTGGGTTACAAGGGCATCCAGAAGTGAGCGTGTCACGTTTCCCTGATTTATTTAGTAGCATTCTGATGGGAAAACACGGAGATGATAACGTGCATCAATGGCACATATTGTCTGTGCAGGAAAATCCAGACCTGGTTTCTTGCTGACAGGCTTGGCAGATCATTTCTTGAACTGCATCAAGTCAGCAGCAGAGACAGATCCGAAACATTTACAGAAAGAGAACTGATGTTTCCATTGTTGGGATCCAGTGGCTATCAAAGATGCCTTTGAATTTCTACAATTAGAAGGAGCTAAATAAAAACCAAATAATTTTCCAAGCAGATGGCCTTAGCCCTCGATACCAAAATTATCAAGTTCCCTAGGCAGTGGTTTTAAGATAGATGTTAATGGGTCTTTGAGCAAGAAGCATTAGTGATCTGGACTACAGCAACATTTTAATTAAAAAGTTGTACAATAACAGACTCAAAATGTAAACTTCAAAACATTTAAAGCCTAAATTACCGCGGGTTCAGGACTGGCCCTGAGTGTGTAATTTTTAACATTCCAGACTGCCTTCATTACAGTGCAAGAAGCCACAGAAATACACCGTTACGAGCCAGGAATAGTCCGTCCTTTTATTTGGAAAGAGAATTACAGAGGGAGCTATTGGGAACTGAAGTTTGGTTCCTAAAGCAGGAGCAGGCTGCAGTATTTTTATACACAACTGCAACCACAGACTCGCGCTGCCTCGAACACGCCGGACTAAGCGGTGCCGGCTGTATAAATACTCAGCACTAAGTTAAAACACAGGTTCTTTTTTATTTCAGCTTTGAAGGTTTATCATGCTATTTCTACTTTTTCAATATCATTTCAAGTCTAGATTATATATATATATATATATACTTTTTTTTTTTTTTTAAATATATATATATAAAAACAACAAAGGGTGCCAGTGACTTCAACCTACAAATTAAGACCACGGTTCTTCAGTAGGTTTAGAGAAAGGTTGATTCCCTTCTGGACATTGTTGAGGGACACAAAGCTTGCTTTCATTTGTGAACATCCGCTTAAAATTACAAAGTAAATCCTTCTGGGTTTGTTGCATTATTTTTTTTTTTTTTCCCCAGCCAGTTACTCCACAACTGCATCACAACGCTCATATAATCTTTTTTGCAGAAATTGGACTCGCATAACTCGTTGGTATGCAAAATATGTAAGGCCCCAGTCTGCTCTGAATTACACCCATGCAAGCAGTTGAAACTTAAAAGGGAATTTAAAACATGCATGAGTAAGGAAAACAAATGGAGCCTCACTCTGCAAAGTGCCTTGAGAGCTTCAGGAGATTTTCTGGAGATCTTTAGAAGATCATTGTACACTTTGTTACCTGTGCCTTCAAAGCAGGGAGGGGATCTGATACTTCCACTTCTGTTGTCCAAACCAGGTTTTATCAATGCTTTTGATGAACGAAATCGGTAGGAGCAGCAGATGCCCCACGCTAATGTTCTAAACTCACTATAATTAATTAAAAAACTCTAATGGAAAAATATCCTAAATTTCATGGCTGGTCAGAAATCAGCTCTGCTTTTGTTCCACCAAGAGCAGTAAATAAACCCAACGTGAATAGACATGAAAGGACTTCCTAGAAGCGGTTGGTTGGGATAATTCCACTCAGGAAGCTGCTGAAGAGCAGCACAGACTGGCTGCCCTCGTCTCCTTTTCCCTGTGCTGTTACAAAATCAGGGGAATTGATTTTGCTTCGTGCCATTGGTTGACTTGGACGATCGGAGCTGCCCTTCCAAAGCCTGAATTCTGGGAGAGAACACTTTTAACGTGCTTTACCAACTGTTTTGGCTATTTTCAGATTGACTATTGAACCACAGTGGAAGTCTATGTATTCAAGATATTTCGGGTGATTGTGTAACTGGAAAAAACTGTCCTGATTTTTAAAGTATTTTTGGCCTACAAGTGGAAGTAAATAAGCAATTTTTGAGACTCACTGGAAAGTAATTGCTCCTGCAGGACGCTGGCTGTGCCAGGAACTCTGGCAGATGCACTGAGCCCTCACTATTAAGCTTCAAAAATCCCTATTTTCTGATGCAAAGGATCAAAACCGAGGATATATAACCCAAAACGTAAGGCACTTGGAAGGAACGGATGTCTGCGAGGGGAAATGCCTGAACATGTGAACTGCATTAGAAGGGAATACAAGGGGGAAAAAAAATGCCTGGAAAAGTCCAGAGACTCCTTGGCTTGTGGTGGTGGGAAGCAGGAGCTGTGGTGGCACTGAGGGTGTCGAGAGCCTGGTCTGGGGACTGCTTGTGACACACAGAGACCCCCAGGGTTACCAGATGTGGCACACAGACCCCAGGGTTACCAGATGTGACACAGAAACCCCCAGGGTTACCTGATGTGGCACACAGAGACCCCCAGGGTTACCTGATGTGGCACACAGACCCCCAGGGTTACCAGATGGGGCACACAGACCCCCAGGGTTACCAGATGTGACACACAGAGCCCCAGGGTTACCTGATGTCGCACGCAGACCCCAGGGTTACCAGGTGTGACACACAGACCCCCAGGGTTACCTGATGTGGCACACAGACCCCCAGGGTTACCAGAGGTGGCACACAGACCCCCAGGGTTACCTGATGTGACACACAGAGACCCCCAGGGTTACCAGATGTGATCTTGGGCTCATCAAGAGCTTGGCCAGGACGAGCTGCTGATGACAATGACAGGAGAGACAGCAGGAGCAAGAGAAGCACCTTGTTTTGGGTGACACAACCGCTGGACTGCAAGCTTTCCATAAGAACAGTCTGTGCCTGCACTTCCATGCAGTGATTCATCGGTGACTGGGAAAGAGTCATCAAAGCACCACTGTCGGCTAATGTGTCATTAAAGGAAGTGTTCTGCTGCCTTTTTTCCTAAACAAGAACTTAACAAAGTATTATTTTTCCCTGCTCACACTGTAAACTGGCATTTCAAAGGCTGGAGTGACTTGCCTTTGCTGTTGCTTTACTTGTAACTGAATTCACCCGGGCTGGTTTGCAGGTCTCTGTTCTGCCAGTTCTCTCCACGGCTCCTCGACGGAAATCCCTGCTCTCACCTCCAGCAGCCCAAGAGCTGATCAGAGAACCACAAGGGGCTGTGGACAGCCACATGCTCTGTAGTAAAGTACACGAGTAGCTTTGAAACTGGAGCCACCTGCAGAAAAACATCCAGATACGTGTATGACCAACTCCTTCCCTCCCCCTAATTTTTTCTTTTACCTTTTCTTTTTCTTTTTCCTTTTCTTTTTCTTTTTCCTTTTTTCTTTTTTTTTTTAACCAACATTTGCTTGAGCTGCCCTTTCCCTGTATTCCCAGGCTGGGGGCTATAGCACAGCAATGATTTTTTTTTATTGGGTAGATTTATCTTTGTAGATGCTTCTTTCCCAATCCAGCCCAAATGGGCGTGTCCAAAGAACTGAAGCATTCCTGAGGCACCCAGAATAGTTCAGTACAGGATGACAACTGAAAGAAAGGATTTTTAATTCTTCAGGATGTATGACTTTGTCCTTAAGATTTGTATCTGGCTTCAATCAATGTAGTAGCAGAGTAGTAAATCAACCATATGAGTATAACTCATCTTTTGTTGGGTTTTAGAGCAGGCATAGTGAAGTCACTGCATTCTGAGTAAATTATATCTATTTTTTATAGATCTGTAAGATACCAACCATCTCTGTATAAGCTATATTTACGTGCACACACATAAACATATCTAAATCCAAAGATTTTATCTGAAAGGGGCACGGCACTGAAGGAAGGCTACAAGAGGAGAGGGGTCAGCACCATCTGTGCAAAAAGAAGCTATTTAGCAGGTTTTTGAAATTGTTTCCAAATATTTTTTTAGGAAGAACTACCCCTCTTGTGTGGTAAATCCGTGTCACGTGTGTATAAATACACCAGAAACCATCACTAGCTCAGCACCAAAACAGGCATGGCCCAGCTAAACCTCCCCAAACAGCCTGGCCCGAGCTCCAGCCTTCAAAAGGTGGAAGGGAAAAGTGCAAGGTTCACGGAGTCACCCCAGGGACATAAATCTCCTAAACTCCCCTGCCATGAGCTCATCTGGGTGGTTGTGTTTGGGGCTTCTGCTTGCAAGCATCACCCCTGTGCTGATGTGTTGGCTCAGCTGTGCTGTGGGGAGGGTTGTTGTGATGGGATGAGATGCCAACACTGCTTTTTCCATCTTGTCACTGCCTCTGGCTCTGTGGCAGCACTTCCTGAGCAAATGTGGCAGCAGGGGAGCAGCTCAGGTTTCCATCCCAGCAGCTCCTGCAGGAGACGAGTGCACACCCCCCAGGAGTCGCTGGCACCGGGGTTTCCGTGGTGATGCCTTTTTCTCTGGTCCTAAAACACGAGGCAGACACCGTCAGAGTGATAAAAGGGGCACCTTTCTGTGAGGATCCTCAGCTGCACCAAACTCGTCAGGTGGAAAATACCGAAGGAGTGCGCCCTGTGTGATGAGGGTACAACTTATACAGATTCTGCAAATTAGCATATCTGACAGGAACCCCCCAGTTAGGACCCCCAGTTCTAGTAAATTCTAGATTCTCCCCCCTTACGATGAGGTCCAGGCCCTGTTTACAGAAGTACACCTCGGAGAGCTGGTTTCAACCTTGGTTTCTAAGGAGAGCCAAGATAGCAGAGGGATCCTGGAATTTGTTTTGTCTTTCTGCCCAGGAAAACGTTGAAGCTAAGCTGCAATACGAAGCTACAAAGCTACAAGTGGATGTGAAAGGGATACAGAGAATATAAAAGGAAAAAGGAAAAAGCAAACAGCATCAGTGGCAGGAGGGAAAGCAGCAGCTTTGGGAGCGTAACGAGTTGCTTCAGGGACAAGCTGCAGGCCTTGTACTGGCTTTTCATTCATCTGTTTGGCCCAGGGCACAGCTGAGTTTTCAACTCCTCCACAATTTCATATCAACCGAACGAGTCGTTGGAAACCACCGAAACTCAGCCCTCTACGAAAGCAATGGTTCCACCAGCCCGAGCTGCTGCGCCGTGCCTGAACTGCCACGGCAGAAGTTACAGTGACTGCTAGCAATGCTCCTTCTTTCCCTTGGAGCTGGTTTCGGGGGTGCTGCTATGGCCAGGGAAGGCGCTCCTGGAGAAGGACAGGACAGCTCTGGGTGCCAGGCAGTGACACCTGTAGCTGTCTCCTCCTCCTGTTGGTTTTCTGAGAGCTCAAACAGCCTTTTTTGGCAGAAAAAGCAATTTCTCAAACTTACTGTCACCTTTGAAACTGCAGCCTGAGCACGAACAAAACTCATTGCACCTCCCCAGTGGACACCTGGCCCTCCAGGAGAGATACAAACCCAACCAGATTTAAATGTGAGCGACAAGGGAGCTCTTTAGGCAAGGACTGATTTTCTCTTTGGTGCTTGTCCACTCCTGTGGTGCAGGGGAGGTTTTTGTGTGCTTGGGGCTTCTCGACACCACAGCAGGAGTTGGTGCCACTAAAATAACACCAATCAGGGCAGTGCCAGGAGCAGCGGGTGATGCAACATCGCCCAAGGCGGCCGCGTGTCCCCGGGAGCTGCAGCGCTCCCAGAAGTGAGGAAATGCAGGAGAAATTCTCTGGCCCCTCTGGTTTGGGTCAGACAGGGAATCACAGCCCTCTTCCAGCTCCCTCTCCCCCTCCAAATCACTCTTGGCTCCTGTGCTGGTGCAGCTGGTAAGGACGTGCTGTGAGGCAACCCCTGTAGGCGCTCTGGATGCTGAAACGTCCTGCTCAGTGAAGCAAGTTAGCAGTTGTCATTCCCTCAAAAAAGTCCAGAAATAATATCTTAGAGCCAAAGCGAAGCCTGCCAAGGAATGAATGCCCTTGGGTGGGGATTACTGATGTTGTGTTTGTTATATTAGGCAGCAGAGATCAGACCATTCTTTAAAATAAGCTACAGTAAACAAGTCGGGGAGCTGAGCCCTTCAAATGTTTCATTGCTGATGAGTCTTAACGTTAAGAGCTTCTATCGCAGGGATCTTGATCGAGGGGAAGATAAAAGTGCTGTTTTTTAGCATTTCACTACAAACACGGTGTTTGTGCCAACTGACACAATGATTAAATGTGATCGTCTCTTCTGAGAAACGAGGAGAGCTGTAACCGCACCAAGCCCTCCGCCACCGATGGGAGATAAAAAGAGTCAAATCGTGTGTGTGGTTTCCTTCAGACCAACCTTGTGGTGTAGCGTTTCGTGAATGATGCCGTCCCAAAGTCAAAATAATCTGTTTTGCCCAAAGGTATTTCTACAGAAGGCTGCAAGAGTGTATTTTTCGACAGAACGACAGGGAAAGTTAATTTAGCCTCTGCACCGTGCTCAGTGATGGCTCTTTGTTAGTGCAGAGGTTCAAAGCTGTGCTGTGGGGTGGGAATTATTGTGTGCCTTATTGCTTTCATTCTAACAATGGCTAAAAAGGCAATAACCTCAAAACAAGCTGAATTTACCACTTTTTTTTTTTTTTAAAATTTTTTTTTTTATTATTATTATTTTAAATAAAATCTAAAATTCAGGCCATTTTCCCACCTCTGTGCCTGCTCTCGCTGAGTGGTGCCCCCAACACCCCTGAGACAGGGGCTCAGCCCAGCTTCGTGGGGCTGTGGCAGCAGCCCCAGCACCGACGGGTGCTGGTTTACACAGAAAATGAAAAGCAGCTGTTTCTTTCTTTTCAAGAGTATCAGAAAAACAAGAAGACGGTTCCCTCCCTATGCAGGCCAAAGGCTCCCTCAGCCCTTTCACTTTCAGCCACGCTGGTAGCAATAGTTCTCTGCCTTTCTTGGAGGAGCTCTTCCAATTTATTTCACTGCTGCTCTTTCAGGCCCGTGGGAATTAGCTACAACTGCCCTTCCCCTGTGGCAGACCAAGATAAAAACGGTGGCGGAGCCACCCAGAAAACCCAGAGAGGCCAAGAATCGCAGCCCCAGGCAGCTCAGCAGCCCGAGGGTGCTGCACAGGCTGTGCTCTGCAGCCTCTCGAAGCCCTGCAGAAGGCTTGGTTTGCTCGCTCTGGGAGGATGCCTCGCCCTCCTCGTGAGCCAAGTGCAGCTCTGCTCGTGCTTCCTTCAGCACCAGCTCTGACACCTCGCTGGCACCTCCAGTCACCAGCAGCCCCTTCTGCCAGGCTCCCCCAAGGCACGGCTGCTCAGTCGTGGCCCGTTCCCCAAGCTCCAGCAGGTTTATCCCAAGTCCTTTAAGCTCTGCTTTACAGGACATGGACTCGGGGCAGTGCCCTGCTGTCCCAAAACCTTCTGGAGTAGCTGGACACCTCCAGGAATAGGATCTTAGAGGAGATTCATTGTGACTGACAGTTGTGACTGAGCTGCTGACTCCTCCTGATGCCTTTTTCCTGGTCTCAGGATTGAAAACTAGACATGGTGGGAGGTTGGAGGGTCGAGGTTCGTTTACCTTGGTATTTTAATAGGATCCTGTTCTGATACATCACGTCACGAAGTCCACCATGCATGCATGCTCCTCTCTTCTTCTTCTTCCTTTCTTCTTTTCTTCTTCTCTCTTCTTCTC
>VZTJ01002606.1:610509-624335 GCA_013397795.1 Orthonyx spaldingii | reverse complement strand
CTTCTACTAGACTAGGTTGCTCCAAGCCCCATCAAACCTGGTCTTGAATATTCCCAGGGGTAGGGCAGCCACAGATTCTCTGGGAAATCTGTGCCAGGGCCTCAAAACCAAAATGTTTTTCTTAATATCCATTCTAAACCTTCTCTCTGTCAGCGTGATGCCATTGTGAACAGTCTCTTTCCATCTTTCTTGTGAGCTCCCCTCAGGTATTGGAGTGCCACACTTAGGTCACTCCAAAGATTTTCTTTTCCAGGCTGAACAACCCCAATTCTCTCAGCCTCTCCATCCCTCTGATCATCTTGGTGCCTTGTCTGGACTCGCTCCAGCAGGTTCATGTCCCTCCTGTGCTGGGGACCCCAAAGACCCAAAGTTTTTCACAAATTCCCTGATGTACAATAGCTGCAAAAGGGAACCTCCTGCATCTGCCTGCAGAGCTGTGAGTAACTGAGCTTTCACAAACTGTGCTGAGTCAAGACAACGTGCTGTAACTACAGAAGAAACAAGTTTTATCTGTGAGTGGGGAGGGCATGACTTAAGGAACACTTTGAATTGCACAAAATTCTGTGGAAAAAGAAGTTGGTAATTGTTTGTTTACGTTTCCACTTCTCCCGCAGCACAAATGACATTGTTGCATAGTTAATTACCATGGCAATTAAGATTATTCATATTGGCCCTTAACTGTGCTCTCTCATGCTGCTCTCTGCAAGGACATCAACCCTCGCCATGCCAGGGCTGCTGAAATTACAAACAGCAGCGGGTGTCAACCACAGAGGGGAAAAAAAAGCACTGAGCATATTGCAACACTGCATTTGGCACAAGATAAGGACAGAGGTGCCAAGCTTTAGCCTTTTTATTTTCACAGAATAAAGTTAGAAATAAACAGGTGCAATCTCCTAACCAGAGGCAAACCCACTCCAGATGAAGTCTCATGGTCTCTCTTTGTGTGTAAAGGTGTTTTGTAGACAAAAACCAGCTCAGGCTAGAGTTGGGAAGCAAATATAAGCAGTCCAAACAGTATTTAAGCACAAAAAGGTGCCAATAAAGAAGGAAGAGTAGGAAAACCTTAAGAAAAAAACAGTTAAAGGCTCTTCAGCTGGAAGAACAAGGTGGAATGAAGCTTTTCTAAGGCACCCATTTGACTTGGTTGGGAGGTAGGTTCTGGCTGGATTTACCAAGACAAAACCAGTTTTCCCTAGAGGTGATCAAGTGTGTGGGGCTGAGGAGGTCCTTTCTTTTACATGATATCACACAGGGGCTTTCAGACCAGCAGCTGAGGTTTAATCTGTGACCTGGCAATGCTGAGCACCAATGCACAACCCCCAGCAGCTGCTCCTGTGGTGCTGCAGAGGTTCATCCCCTCCTTCCCTTGGCAGAGCTTTGGTCCCTCCACTGCCCTTTGCAGGAGCACCAGTACCAGCCACAGGAGAGAAAAAGAAAGAAGAATGTTAGAACTATCAACCTAAATTGAGAAGCCGCTCAACTCCAAAAATCACACGGCACAAGGCTAAAGAAATGACGTTTTGGGCGGTTTTTAATGCAGAGTCACTGAAATAAATCAAAGCACGGTGGCTGCACACCGTTCTTACTGGTCCGTACTGGGGAGCAGCGTGCTCGGGATGCCATCTGCAGGCAGAGGCGGCCGGGGAGCGAGGGCAGGGCACAGGAGCCGTGGTTTGTGGCTCTCCCTGGTTCTAAGAAAGCCGAGAGCAGTTACTCACACCACTACTACGGGAAGTAAAACTCCTCGCTCGGGGAGCGCCGCTGACGCACCTGGAGAGGCAGTTATCTAATCAGGGAGCAATTAAACCGTTTAAATTGAGCAATTAAACGAAGTGACAGCTCTGCGTGCCTGGGGAGGGACAGGGAACCTTTCCTGCTGCCAGCACAGCTACGAAACCACAGCGAGCTGAAAACGCAGAATAGACACTTTTGATTTGAAACATGCAAATTGTCTTTTAAAAGCCTTTAATATTAGGCACTTACCTGTAACATGGTGGCAAACCAAGACATTTACATTTTACCACATTAAGCAGAGAACGAAGTTCAGTGAGATAAAGATTTAGCAGTTGGTCTAAGAGCAAAACTTGGGGGGGGAAAAAAAAATTACTCATAGGATCACAGACTAGTTTGTGTTGGAAGAGATATTCCAGCCCATCCCGTTCCATGGACACCTTCCACCATTCCAGGGTGCTCCAAGCCCCGTCCAACCTTGGCCTTGGACAATTCCAGAGATCCAAGGGCAGCCACAGCTTCCCTGAGAAATTCATTCCAGGACCTCCCCACCCTTACAGGAGAGAATTCCTCCTCAGTGCCCTGCTTGCACCAGATCAAGAGCTGGAATACCATCCCTTGTTTCTGCTTCTCTGCCTGTGCAGGTACACACGTTGGAACAATGGATGATGAAAAGGAGAAGGGGTGGTTTGGCTTTCTGAGCACCAATTTTATGGTTCATGGGTGAATTTTGCAGAGAACAGAAAAGAGAAAATTTTGTCAGAATTTGGTAAAAGAATCAGGGATATCAATACTTCCAGCTTTTATAAAGTTCTGTTCCATAAATCCAGGCTTCACTTTAGAAGAGCTGAGCATCCTCTGAGATCAGGGGCTACCACCTGGTGCAGATCAAACAGAAAAAGGAGCAGGCAAAGTACAACTGATTCAAAGAGGACTTTCTGCCCTTTATTACTTTCTGGACAAGCAAGGCTGATGCCCTATCATCAAAACAGTCAAACTGCAACAAAACATGAGAAAACACAGTTCTGGTCCCCAAGATCCAAACTTCCAAGAGGAAAACGAAGCTCTGAAGAGTCACATTTTACAGGCATAAAATAAAGTCAGCAGAAAGTGATTTGTCAACCAGTTACAGCTTTAATATAAAAAGTTTTAGTCCAGTCATAAGCTTAATGGTTCAAATGGAAATGAGTAGTGGAACTGACATCTTGAACAAGATGATTTGGTTTCAACACCAAGCTTGTTGGGTGGTGGATACAGTCAGAACACACCTGCCCACACCTGTGGTTGCCTAAAATTGGGTATCTGCTTGTTGCCAGACACCACCAGACATCAGATTTCCTGAGGCAAATCTGCCAGGTCACAGCAGCTGCAGCCTGGGGGAGTTTAGCTGATTTCTGGCTAACTGCACCCACAGGTGTATCTCTCCACAAGGATTCAGTGAGGACAGTGACTGAAATACCTTTACTCACTCTTTGTGGACACTCCTGGACTCTCCCACCAGTGGAGAGTTTTGCACACAGTGTTATTATCACATCACATCTGCAGACAGAGATATTTAGGTTTTGATGGTTTCAGTTTAGCACCTGTCAGGAGTACTAAATTCAAACCAAAGCATCCTAAAAGTTGTGTGAAGAAAATACTGATAACCGTCACGATTTTCCTGGAAAAAAAAACCTCACCAAAACCCAAAATAACTATGTACACCCATGCCAATTGTAGCTTGTCAGAAAAAAAAAAAAAAAAAAGAACTGGCATGTAAAAAAAAATAATACCTTTAAGAATAACATTGTGTTATTCATTCTGCCAGGAAGGTACAGTAATAGCTGTTTACAAACAGAAAAGACTGAGAAAGAAAACATCTCTCCTTAGGGCAAATGAAGTTAAACAATTCTAGCAAACTATAGCAAAAAGGGGAAGTATTTGCCCTAAATTAACACAAAAGGCAAGCTGGAAGAAAGATGGCAACTGTGTTTTTGTTGGCCTCTTCTTATACAGTAACTTCCAGGAAGAGGTTGGAGTATATTACTATTAGCTGGAAAAATGATAATAAACTCCCAATCTTCCCACCAAATCACAAAACCTCTGCAAGTGTTTTGGTCTTTCAATACCTAACCTAAGGCTTGATGCCTACATGTTACAGCTGGGAACTTGTGTGGTGAACAGGAATTTAAAAAAGCAAATACTGCTCAGTTGGCAGAGGGTTTCCAGGCCCTGGGGTGTCACAAGGTTGGAACTCTTCCATCTGCATTTGGACTGACTGGAGGCAGCAATCCTCCTTCCAGAGACCCTCCCACAGACATTTACTGCTGTCATCTCTTGTTCTCAGTTAACTTAGTCTTTAACAAATCCATGGTTTTGTTTCCAAACCCTTCACTTGAAGCTGTGCTCTCAGACTGCTTCCTTTGAAACCATGCAAGAAAAAGCTTAACAATACTTTTCGACTTCAGGTCATTTCAAACTCATATTCTGCAATTTTTTTTTTTATAAGTTAACAGAGCTATGAATGAGTTAAGGCACCCAAATGCCCAGAAAACAAACAAAAAAAAAATACCTTGGGCTAAATACAACGAAGTGTTCAGCAGTCATTTAATTGCACAATCATCTCCCTAATTTGTAGCACAATGCTGCCAATGTCTTTAGGGATCCTAAAATACAAATACTAGAAACTCTGTAACGGACAAGGCATCAACAAGACATTCCCAAGGTTCACTCTGGATTCCTGGCTCCTCAATGTAACTGCTACTCCTAATGTAATTAGCATTTAGCAGCAAGATCAGCACGTTCTAAGAATGAAATAAATATTCACACAATCAATACTAATGGTTCAAAAGCTCAAACACATTATTGAAATCAATAAATCTCCAATCTTTCTCCTGCCAATCCAAGATTGCAGAAAAGAGACCCTTGGCAACAACATTCACAGCTCTCAGGACCACAGAAGCTTCTGCAAATGAATTCTAGGCCTGAAGTTTTGTTGTCTGTGGTGCCTGGGAGGTGATTTACTGTGTTCGGAGCTGGTAGTCTGCAAAGGGGAAAAAAAAACAACAAAAAACCCCAATTTTAGTAATTTGTCTCATTGAAAGGAGTAAAACAGAGCAGCAAGTTGGGACAAAGTGATAAAGTACATTCTTATATTAATATATATTAATACAAGAATATGTAAATATCAATAAAACACTGAGAGGGGGAATAGCCTTGAACTGAAGGAGGGAAGGGTTAGACTGGAAAATAGGAAAAGATTTTTTCCTGTGAGGGTGGGGAGGCCCTGGCACAGGGTGCCCAGAGCAGCTGTGGCTGCCCCTGGATCCCTGGAAGTATCCCAGGCATGGTTGGGCAGGACTGGGAGCAGCCTGGGACAGTGGAAGGTGTCCCTGGATAATAATAATTCTATAAAATAAACTCAAATCTTTGCTTAGAATGGCCATGAGGATGAGCTCTAAAGAGACAAAGGCAATTGTGGGCAGTCATGCTTAAATGGCAGAAAAAAATTAATTAGAAAAACAGAAACAAACAAACAAACAAAAAAGAGAAAAACAAACCAACCAAACAAAAAAACCCAAAATGACAACAATACCACCACAAAAAAACCCAAAAACCCCCCAAAAAACCCCACCAAACCCAAAACTCCAAACCCCACTATTTTTACTTGCTAAAATCTAGTATCTTTTACTAGACAGTGTCTTACACATTTTAAAGCTGGCAGAATGATATGTGTGAGCATACTGTTAATGATGTGTTTGTTTTTAAATTTACCAAATTCCAGCTCAATTAGAAAATACCTGAACAGCATCACCACTCTACCCCACTGGGTCTTTCATTAAGACACCAAAAAAGGGGACTAGAGAAGAAGCAGCACAGCTTCACCTACTTTGTATCTAAACCAGATTGTTCCATACTCAAAAATAGGAGCTTCAATTTGTGGGTGTGTTCTGGAGAAACAAAATATTCCCCTTCTCTCACCTCCATTCTGGGTGATGTACCGGACCCAGGGCAAAGCCTGGTAGCCACTCTTCTCAATTATCTTTAAATAACGAACCTGGAAAGAAAGATTTGCAATTTACAAAGTCTCCTGTGTAATTTATAAAGTCTCCTGTGTTGGCCAAGCAGCATTCAGCAAAAAAAGAAAAGCAAAAAACGTGACCCTTTCATGGGTAAAGATTTGTTTTGTGGATAAAACTGAACAGGAATCATCGAGATGAGAAACACCTCACCTGTCAGAGGCCAATGTGAATTTATCAGATTTTTTATTTTCAGTCACTAACCTGGATTCCTGAAGTGGTGAAATATGGAATCTCAAACTTTACGCTGATGGGAGGTTTTCCTTCCTTGTCTTCAGCTTCAACACTTGGGAGTCCAAAGTGAGCTCTCATCAGGTATTCTTTTCCACCCTACCCAAAAGGGACAATTGTTTTTCTTCTTGAAACAAAAACATAATAAAAAGCTTGCAATGATACAAGTAGTTTTCTTAATGTCAAACTGCTGAACTCTGCTATTTATTCCAGCTCTTCTCCAGGGCTCCAAAGCGACATGTGTTTTTATTTTAAAAATACATTTTTTTAAAAAAAAAAGATGCAGATCCAGCCTGAGGCATAATTAATTTTCTTCCAGCCTCATACTCAAAAATTCAGATTAAATAGTGACACACAGCTGCACTATCACACCATTAGCAGTGGATAGAGCTCATGCTCATGGAACCACCCAAGAAGCAGAGCCTGACAAAACTCAAGCAGCTGCTGCTAAAGCCAGGCCAAGGATTACACCACCCAGAGACATCACTCAAAAATCTGCTCTCTAAATGGGTTCTGAACAAATATCTCAGTGAAACAAATACAAACAACATCTATTAGCAATCCAAACTTTCATCCATGGAGAAAGAGGAACAGTCCACTGCTACTTCTCTGATACTGACAGAATTTGCTTTAGGCAGGGTCTAAATGTCAATGAAATACCAGTGTTAAGTAATTATTACACTACTGGGTGGCAAGAGTGAAAAATAACACTTACTGGAAAAGATTTAATGGACCAGACAATTTCACTGTTCTCTGGCACCCATTTGACACTTCCAACAGTGGTTTTAAACTTTGGCGAGTCTGCATCATTTGGAACTGGGATGTGAATCTCCACATTGTTGGCAGTTGATCTACGCTTAAATTGACTCTTCGCCTAAAGAGGAACCAAAATAAAGCAGAAAAGCAGGGTCTAAGTATTTCCATGGTGCTGGTGAGCTCAGAGAGCTGTGAGACACACAGCTCCCCTCCAGCCCAACCTGAAACTGAGCTCAGAACTTACAAATGAAGTCTTCAAAAGTATCTGAGTCCTACAGAAATACTGAATACTTGTACAAAAATGCACGTACTGCTCATCAAGCTTTGAAAAGAAATGCAGGAAGACTGAAATTAGCCATAATTATTTAAGGATGTCTGACCTTGATCATGTACTCGATGCGGCTGTGGGAATGTTTCTCGATCACCGACTCGATCCAGATCAGGGGTTTTACCTGGGGGGAAAAAACACATCACAGCTCTGGGTTTTACTCTGACACAGCCACTAAAATGTTGCTTTCAATATGTGAACCACACAGAAAATGCAGCCTGTGGTGTTCAAAATGACAGAATTGTGGTTTTATAAGAAGTAATTATACAAATGAGCAAGCCCTGATATACCAACGAGCAAATGTTACAAGAAACACAGACTTCAAAATGTATGTCTCAGATTAATCTCTAATAACAAACACACAGCAAAATATTTGATAGTTTAACATACTAGGGACTGAACTGTGTCCTCCTACAGACCTTCTCTAGATTGAATTTTTTTATTTTTCTGAAACGAAGGCCATCTTTATCACCATGACTGGCATATTCCAATAAAACTAAGTGACATAAATAGTGCTGTTAACAAGCACAATGAACTGTTACACTGACATTATGTAGTTAGATTAAAAACATAGCCACAGTATTTCAAAAACACTTTCAACAGCAGTTGAAAATACAGATATTTATTGTCAAGTGAGGTCTAAACTTTCTTCTTCCTCCAAAAGGAGCAAGCACCAAGTTTTGCTATAAACAGTTGACTGGAAAACGCATGTGCTGCCCATGTTTTAAGAAAAAAAATATGAAGTGGCTGCAGTCTAAACCATTCTCACTGAAAAAAGGCCAAGAGCCAGACTCACGTGGGTGTTGAGGCGATAAGACATGAGCTCAAACTCCCCGTCAGGCGGGATGAAGGAGATTGTCCTGTCGTTCTCAAAGCGAGACAGACGGACGCACTGGTGAAACTTCACATCCTCCAGCTCCACTGATTTACTTTTCCCACCTAGCAGGAAACACACAGGTCACACAGGCTGTGGCCCAAGTCTCATCACAGCACAGCTGCTGACATTCTTCCCTTTTAGCCAACTTTCTTGGATCAGGGCAGTGACTGTCCCCCTGTGCTGGGCACTGCTGAGGCACCACGAATCCTGGGGGCACTTCTGGGCCCCTCACAACATTGAGGGGCTGGAGCGTGTCCAGAGAAGGAAATGGAGCTGGGAAGGAGCTGGAGCCCCAGGAGGAGCTGAGGGAGCTGGGAAAGGGGCTCAGCCTGGAGAAAAGGGGGCTCAGGGGGAGCCTTTTGGCTCTGCACAACTCCCTGACAGGAGGGTGGAGCCAGGTGAGGATCAGGCTCTGCTCCCAGGGAACAAGAGGAAACGGCCTCAGGTTGTGCCAGTGGAGGTTTAGGTTTGATTTGGGGAAAATTTCTTCACTGAAAGGATGGTCAAGCATTGGCACAAGCTGCTCAGGGCACTGGTGGGGTCACCACCCTTGAAGTGTTCACAAGGCCTGTGGATGTGGCACTTGGGGGCAGGGGTTAGTGGAGAACACGGCAGTGTTGGTCAGCAACTGGACTTGATGATTTGAGAGGGCTTTTCCAACCTTAATGATTCCATGATTACCACGCTACCCAAGCATCCCAACACTCCAGACAGCATCTGTCACGATTATCGTGACAACACTCACGGCCTGTGTTGTCAAAGAGAACTTTGTCATTCAGTCCCAGGCGCAGCTCCGGCATTCCCGAGAGGAAAACTCTCATTTTGATGGATCCAACTATCTCACTCCGTAGCACATTCCCATTGGCACTGACCTGAACAAAGAGGAAGAGGAAGGTGAGACTCCTCTGATGGGAAATGTTGTGACAAGAAGCAACACTCCCACCCTATCCCCATGCCCTGGGTTTTCTTGGATGTTTCTTATTAATGAATCCAGTAGAGTGAATTAGATCAGGGACATGAAGGGGCACAGACAGAGGAGGAAAGGACACATCCAAAAATCAGCAACACACACAATTAAAGCATTATTTGTACTGGATTTCCTTGGCAGTACTTAAGGATTTACGCCGTTTTGAGTGTCACAGCACACCAGCCACAGACCTTTTATTGCAGGTTTTCATACAAAAAGCCCTCTTTAACACTTCCTACTACATTTCTCACCAGAAGTTAAAGTGCAAGGTACCCACCAAAAGGTTCACAGACTCTATGACATCCAGGAACACCTCGTTTTTCCTGTATTTGATCCCTTCTGATCTCCACGAAACAGCGTTTGTAACGGTGGCAGGCGGGCGCGGGGCTCCAGTTTCAAGTTTGTGACCTTCCTGAGTGATGTATCTTCACAACCATAGAATCGACATGAAAAAAAAGAAAATTAATATTTTTGATAATTAGAACACATCAAAACGTTTCTGTTAGCCCATGGAAGAAGGCTCAAAACATTCCAAGGGCTTTGTTGCTCTAAGTGATGCAGAGTGATACTTACTCTTGTAAAATTTTACTATCAGTGGTTTGTGGATAACCAAAATCCATAAGCTCATCTAACAACTCATAAATAATAACAAAATTATCCCTAATGCTCTCTTCTTCCAACTCCTTGAAATATTCAGAAAAAACCTGAAATGAAGTGACAAGAGGGAGGGGGAGGAGAAGGACATTAAGTGAGGAAGCACAGCACGTGCAGAAGGTATTCCTGCATCTAAAATAACAATCTTCTAAAGTTCCAACCCAAACTCCACATTTCACAAACAGCATTCTGCTCAGAACAGCCCCAGGAAACCCACCACAATTAAAACAGGCACAGAGAATCCTAGGAGAAACTATTACGAAAAATATTTATTGTGAAGAAAGTATTTTTCACACCAGATACAGGTGAACCAAGCACAGGATCTGTGTGAGGCAGCACGACACATGCACCAATTCACAATTCTCCTCCAGGTCTTGTGTAACTACCCACAGCACTCTCCCCATCCTCTGCCCACTCAGCTACAAAATATCAGTGCCCTTATTAGTGCTTAAGAAGACAGTTCTACAAAATAATCAAATAAAGAATAAAAACGCTATTATCAAAGCTCTTAAAAAATGTGAAAGCTCTATGCACTTCTGTTTAGACTGAAAAGAAAAAAATATACTCACCTGAACTACTTTATATAAAAATGAAAACACCAGTGATACACAAGCATTTTTCTTAGAAGTTGCAACAACTGATGAAGGATGTTCAGGAACGTGCATTTAAAAAAAGTTTACTAAGTGCATTTTAAAAAGCCTTTAGGCAATTAGAGTTGGCTACAAAAATTAAGGGTTAACTACTTAACAGCACCTCTGATCTAAGTAGATATGAAGATAAACATTCAGGAAATCATCCATTAGAGTAAAATTAATAAAAACACTTTTCTGCCCCTTATGCTACTGATGCATATTACACTAAGTAAAGCATAAAAAACCCTTTTTTAATATAACCAGCTTTACTGAATATATCCTCCTTATGTCACTTCACCCATTCTCCAACTTGGATTTTGGCACAAAAAAAAAAAAAAAAAATAACAGCAGCCCTTGGCATGTCAGCACATCTGTAGCACAAAGGATACGATAGAGGTTGTTATGTTTAATCCACATGAAACGAACTCCTCCATGCGCTAGGATGGGAGAAAGCGTCCCCTCTTCTTCCTTTTCCATAAGGATTGGCATAAAATGTTCCACCTCTGACATGTCCACATCTCCGCGGTAATTCCGACAGATGAGAACCTACAATAAAGCAACCAAACCCTTGTTTTTTCTCTTTCATAAAGGCGTTATCATGCAGGACACACAAATGCCTGAAAGGCCGCTTGAAAGCTTCCCTCGAGCTTCGTAAATGCAAATCACAACGCCAAAACTCTTTGCCGATTAGAACGCAAACGCCAATATTTAATTGCAAAGTCACGTATGAGCATTTTCCAGACCCATCTTTCCCTTAGCATCGCTCACGCTAACGACTTTAAGACAGCAAAACACGCGACTCCTCTGAGGCAAAGCAGCTGCAACAACGGCAGAGCTGAATTCCCCGGGGGTGCGGCGGGCCCTGCCGGTTCATTCAACACCTCTACCGGTCACGGGGCACAGGCCACAACCGCCCCGGCCCCGCTCGGCTCAGGCGGTGCCGGCAAGGGGAACGCGGCCCCCGCAGCCCCCACAGCGGCGGGGGAGCCCCGAGCCCCGCCGGGCCCCCGCGGGCGGGCCTCACCTTGCCCTTCAGGTCCAGCACATAAACGGCGCTGGCCGACATCGCCCCGGCCCGGGCCGCCACCGCCCCGCCTTCCGCTTCCGCTTCCGCGGGAAGTGACGCCCGCGCCGCCGGAACCGCAGCGGAGCGGATGGCAGGAGGTACAGCGTCCGTGCTGCTCTGCCGGGTTTGGCACAAGAGCGCCCGCCCGGGCTGAGGCGGGACCGGGACCCGATTCGGGTTAAGAACATAAATTGTCCGTGCTGCTCACCCCGGGAGTGTTCCCGGAGCGCCCGCTCGGGCTGAGGGGGGACCGGCACCCGATTCGGGTTACGAACATAAATAGTTGGTGCTGCCCACCCCGGACCGTCCCCGCAGGGCCCGCCCGGGCTGAGGCGGGACCGGGACCCGATTCGGGTTAAGAACATAAATTGTCCGTGCTGCTCACCCCGGACTGTCCCCGCAGCACCCGCCCGGCTGAGGGGGGACCGGGACCCAGTTCGGGTTAAGAACATAAATAGTCCGTGATACCTGCCCGCGCTGAGGGCGACCGGGACCCAGTTCGGGTTAAGAACATAAATAGTCCGTGATACCTGCCCGCGCTGAGGGCGACCGGGACCCAGTTCGGGTTAAGAACGTAAATAGTCCGTGCTGCCCACCCCAGGAGTGTCCCCGGAGCGCCGGCCCGGGCTAAGGGGAGAACAGGACCCAATTCGGGTTAAGAACGATATTCCAGTTGAAGGGGCGCGTTGGGATTTCGAACATCAAGACAAACGCGTCATCCCTCAGAGGGGGTGAGAGTTGTGAAGGGTTCGGCGCTTCCAAAACTCCACACACAAACTTTGCTCAGCGCAAATTTATACATAAATCAGCACCAAAAAAGAGATGAAAGCAGCGTTTTAATAAGTTACATCGAAGTCGCGGCAGACCGCTCACCTCTGAAAGAGCTCAGGATAGAAATGATACTGTTTCTCCCCAAAAATGGGCTTCAATACCCAGGGTGCAGCAAGCCAGTAATTACACACTCAAGAGACACATGGATTATTAATTTCAGAGTTGCACAAGCCTGGGTGCTCGGTGGGATTCCACAAATCCAGCACACCAGCTATCAGAACTTGGACGTCACTTAAAGCTTGTTGGCTGCTGGCTATTTCACGGATTAAACCTCCCTTCCTGCTGATTGGGCTTGAAAGTATACAAAGATCAAAGAACATCCTTTCTTAAGATAATTTTACATATTTCAAATTTTGCAACTTGGCCTCTGACAGAACTTGACAGAAAGCAATTATACAATTCATATAACTTACAAGAGAAACTTAAATGTGAGGCTGTCAGGGTCTTCACTTCAAAAAGGGAGAACAGTTAGAACGAAACAAATAAAGGAATATCTTCCATCTGGCTCACAGCAATTAGTTTTGGCCTTAATCTCACTATAAACACTAAAAAAACCCAGCCCTCTGCATCGACGTAAACCAGAGCTCCTCAGCCCAGAGGAGACATTGTTGGATGTTTGGTTTAAAAAAAACCAAGGCTATAAAATAAGACAGTATAAAGTCATAAAAGCTCAGAAGATATATTAGACAATATGGAGAAAAGACCGGTTTACATGGCAACCCCGCTTGATACAAACAAAACACAACTCCAGCTCCAGAGCCGTGACAAGCAGCCTGGTCATTTAGTCCAGCTGACTTTGGGAATGTCGTAATGCTCAGTCAGAGTATCCAAGTGCCTGTTGAAGTCCTGCGGGAGGGAAAGAGAAAGAAAACGGGTGCTGACATCACCAAGTTGAACCACAAGACCCCCCCCCTGCGTCCCTGCTTGTGTTTCACAAGGTGAAACAGTTCCTTCAGCCCAACAGTAACAAAAACACGCTGGCCTGAGGAACTCGGGATGGTTTTCCTCACCTCTACTCGCTGCTTGTGGGTTTTCGAGGCTTTCTTCAGGATCCGCTCCATTTGCTGCGGGAGACACAGAAGGGCTGGTTACTCCCGGCACCCGCAGCCCCCTCAGCGGCCGCACCCGAGGGGTGACGGCGGCTTTTAAAGCCTTACCCGCTTCTCCTGCATCTTCTCGTAGGCCACCTGCGCCGGGGTCCGCTTGTCCAGCCCGCGCTTCTTCTCCTCCTCCTGCTTCTTGCTGCTCACGATCTGCTCCAGGATCTGGGCCTTGTCTTTCGCCTTCTTCTTCTTCCTGCGCGGAGCGCCCGGTCAGCGCTCAGCCCCGGGCTGCGCGTTCCCTCCTCGCCCCCCGTTCTCCCGGTCTCTCCTCACCGCCCCCCCCGTTCTCCCGCGGTTCCCCCCGGTGCTCCCTCACCGCTTGCCGGCCCCCAGGGCCCCCCCGCTGCCCTTCAGCCGCAGCGGCCCGCGCTGCACCGCCTCGTAGTCCGCCATGGCGGAACGGCCGCGCCCGCCCGCGCCCCCTGCCGGCACCGCGGCAACGGCCTCGGCACGGCAACCGGCAACCGGCAACCGGCAACCGGCAACCGGCAACCGGCAACCGGCAACCGGCAACGAGCCCCGCCCGCCCCTCCGTGACGGGAACCGGGGCGGGAATGAGCCCCGCTCGCCCCTCCGTGACGGGAACCGGGGC
>VZTJ01002606.1:596212-609870 GCA_013397795.1 Orthonyx spaldingii | reverse complement strand
GCTCCCTCCGTGAAGGGAACCGAGGCGGGAATGAGCCCTTTGCACCGCTGTGAGGAGGATCGGGAACGAGCCCCATCCGCCCTCTCCTTTGAGGGGAAGCGAGGCGGGAATGAGCCCTTTGCACCTCCGTGAGGGGAACCGAGACGGGAATGAGCCCCGCCCGCCCCTCCGTGACGGGAACCGGGGCAGGAATGACCCCTTTGCACCGCCGTGAGGGGAACCGAGGCGGGAATGAGCCCCTTCCCCCCCCTCCGTGAGGGGAACCGGCCGATTGGGGGGGGCCGATATTTCAGTGAGGGGAACCGAAGCGGGACTTGCAAAGTGTGGAATAGGTCAAGATTATCTTAAATTAGAATGTTTTTTGATGTAAACTCTTTGTATTCTTTCAAACCTAATCAGCAAGAAAGGAGACCTAATGAGTGGAAAGACAGCAGCCAGCAGCCCTTAGTCAAGGATATATGGGAACTAACAAGCTTTTGGCATGTAGTAAATCAAAATGTTGATGTGTATGTATACATTGATAATTTGGCAAAAGGCTCAAGGTATATCTGTATATCCTACAGCTGAACTATCTTCATTATAATACTAAAAACCATGTATATGGATCAAAAAGACCCTGCCCAGGCACAGAGCCTTCCCCTGAGCATGTGGAGAAGGTAGCTGGGGATTGGCTAACTTGTATGGAAATTACTAAATAATTGTAACAGAGGGGCTGACCTTGGAAAACGACTTAACTCTGAACTTCTGTAAATAATGGTGTGGAAAGTCCAGTGGAGTGTTTTAGTTTTGTGGAAACCCACCAAGCGTCCAGGCTTGTGCAAATAATCAATGTCTCTCTCAAGTGTGTAATTATTGGGTTATTGCACACCACATAATAAATCTGATTTTGTGGACAACAGGACAGTGGCCCTGAGGAGAACACCTGGAGATCCAGGCTACACCAGGAGAAATCAGCCCCATCCCTCCCTCCACTTCTTGTTCCACCCTGAACAGAACCATTCCAGGTAGTTTTTGCTCTGTGAAGATGCCCTGATGAGCAAGCCTGCCCTGAGAACGGATCTTCCACCAGCCAGAGGGACCCAGTGACCCAGAAACAGAGATTTTACAGATCCATGAAAAAGCAGCCTGCCACATGCTGTGCAGCCAGTTCCTCCTTTTTTTCCCCCTATTTTTTTCATCTTTCATACAGCCTGTTGCATCACATTTCTGTTCACATGTATGAGCTATACACTCACACATCTTTTCAGTGTAAAGGCCATGCATGATTTGGTATGGATAGATGGCAAGGAGGAGTTACCAAGTTTCCATCACTTGGTGTTAAATTTTAAAGAGGGAAAACACTGCTAACACTTTTCAGTTAATCTACCGTATCTGAAGGCATGAAAAAGCAGGATCCACTGAATCTACCTGCATCTGAAGGGCACTAATGAGCAGCTATTACTGATTTGGCTAAATCCTGTAACCTGAGTCCTCGTGGTGCACACAGGAGACAGGTGAATGCTGCTGGATAAGAGCCTCAAGCAGCCAGACTAAAGATTTGATGAAATGCTCCTATTATGATACTTGGTTACCTGATCCTGTGCTGTACCTGAACCTCATTGTTGCAGCTTTTAATAACTGAATGTCCAGGCGACCTATAAAGGTGCCTTTGAGGAAAGAACTGACAAGAGTGAGTCTTCCCAGCTCAGAATGGGCAACAAGCAAACCATTTTCACTCAAGAGCAACTGGATGCATATCAGGTATAAAGCAAACTAAATGGCTGTGTGGACAGAACATTAAATAATGGCAAAAGTGTTGCTGGGTTTTTAAAAACAACGTCTTTTAAAAACGAATACGTAGAAGTACTGAATTGCAGCGAAGATTTTAGTAACATAGTTCGATTTTTACATCAAGAGTTGTAAAATACTAACTGTATGCCAAAAAGAAATCTTTAATGCTTACACATACACTACAATATAACTTCATTTAAGTCACTGCATGGGAAAAGTTTGGGCCAATGCATGCTAAAAGCTGTCATTACGTGTTTTATCTTTTCTTATTTCATAGGACTGCACATTCTTCACAAGGAAAGAAATTCTGAGGTGAGTTTTCTGTATGCATGTTGTGATTAAAGGGCAGAGATTGCTGTAAAGGCAGGTTACATAGGGGGTAAGGTATTTAAAAAATAATTTTTAAATTATTTACTCAAATTTGAAGTGATACCTTGGGGCAGTCTGAGCATTTTTGTTGGCTTTTTTCACTTACAAACCCCATCCTAAACTGAGTCAGAATTCTAAATTTTGTATTACTGTACTAGTCCCTCTTTATTTATTAGAAATAAATGTAACAAGTTTCATCCTAATGGCAACGACCTCCACGTTTCACGTTGTGTTCAGACAGTATATTGTTATTCTCAGGAATACTTTGCTGGTTTATGAAAACATCAATGATTGTGTCAAATTTTCTTCACGTTTTCTTGTAAATTATTACACTGCTGCTCCAAGATGCGTTTTTCCTGAAGCCTTCACATGCCTCATTGAACTCCCCTTTTAATCTCTGGCCAAAGGATCTGATAAAGGCAGGATCAGGTGGGACCAAGAGTCGTCACTGAAAACATGAACTCCTCTCATAAGGGTTTGGCTGCATGTCCTGTGTAAGCATTTTCACCTCATAGTTCTATAATGAAGCTTTGTATTTTTCACCAGTGACTTGTTTTAACAACGGTTCTCCCAGCAAAAACATACTGTTACTTAGTGACTGGTAATGGATGCAAAGCGTGAAAAATGAGGTGGAAAAGCGAACCACATTGTTCTCAGAAGCTGATAAAGAGCTGGTTCAGCCAACAAGCCTTTCTCTCTGTCTCAGGCTGTTTTACAGGTACCGAGACCTGGCCCCGCAGCTCGTTCCCCTTGACTACAGCACCAAACCAGCCGTGACACTTCCCTACCAGCTCATCGGCAGCATGCCAGAGCTCAAGGTACCCAGCACGCCACTCCAGTGACACACTGCAGTTTCAGCTGCCCTTTTTTAATAATTCATCCAGGACTAATTGCTGGCAGGCTGACAGAGAAATCAGTTCGGTCTGTCGAAGTCAAAAGTCTTCCTAGAAGCTTCTAGTAATTCCCAGAAAACACTCTGAAACAGCACAAAGGTTAAAGCAGGGTGCGGCCGTGTCTGCCTCTGACACAGCATTAGACAAGAACTTAAAGGCAGAAAGGGGAGAATTTGCCAAAAAGGGGTTTTAACAAAAATAATCTTGCTCCAACTGCCTTATGTGCACTGCTAGAAAGGATGACCTTGCCTTGCTGCTGTGCTCTGTTTCCCAGGACAACCCATTCCGCCAGCGGATAGCAGAGGTGTTCTCAGAGCACGGGGATGGCAATATGACTTTAGATGATTTTTTGGACATGTTTTCTGTGCTAAGTGAAATGGCTCCCAGAGACTTGAAAGCTTATTATGCTTTTAAAATTTATGGTGAGTGAGACGTGTGTAAAAAGTGAACGGGGAAATCCTGCAGCTTCACGTAGGGCTGCAAAATCCTCACTTTGTCACCAGAATGATTTCTAGTTACCATTTCTCATAATTGCATTTGAATGTTTGTTGTCCCTCTTCTAAAAACTTCTGGTTTTCTTTATCCTTTTGTCTCTAGTTTATTTGGGATTAGGATTTACTACAAAACTTACAACTTTAAATTATCTGCAGTTTCCAAGAGCTGATAAACATTTAAGAAATATTTCTATCTGAGGGGCTGCTTGGAAAAGTACAGCACAGGGGATTTGGCTGCTGATGAATCTGTAGGGTGGATTTGGGAGGGGAAAGCAGGGAAGCACACTGCAGGCTTTTGTAAATGTAAAGATTTTTTTAAGATATCATTTACAGTTACTTTCTTTATGATCAGCTAAAGACAAACAATATATCAAACCAACACAACCTTGCTGGAATGATTTCCTGATGGCTGGGCTATGTTTAGCCATTAAACTACTTACAACTGTTACCCTTAGGTATGCAAAGGAGAAATGAATAGATTTTTATTTTGTAACTGATTTCTTTTACAAGTAGAGAGAGGTAACTTCATTTCCGATTTGAGAGTTCTACTGCTAAAAATCCATCACAGCCCAGGAACCAAACCCTTCTATTGGGTCCTGACAAACAACCGTGTAAAATGCTGACTTTTGACAATTTAACTTTGTCTCCTTGGTCAGATTTTAACAACGATGATTACATATGCAAATCAGATCTAGAGAAAACTGTTAACAAATTAACCCGAAATGAACTGACCCCGGAAGAAGTCAGCCTTGTGTGCGACAAGGTGATTTACGAGGCCGACGTGGACAACGATGGCAAGCTGTCCTTGGAAGACTTTCAGCATATGATTGTACGAGCTCCAGATTTCCTCAGGTAATATCTGCTTTTCATTTCTAACACAAAATTCTCTTCCTTTCCTTGTCAGAAGCCTCTGAAGTGTGTGCTCACGTCTCCTCAGTGTTTGCAGATCACTGCTGTTCCCTGGCAGGTTCCAGCAGAGCTGCCCACTGTAAACACTGCAAAAAGAGATGCTTGAAAAAGCTTCTTGACTTGCTTTTGAACCTCCAAAGTACCTTTTACATGACAGAAGGTCCTTGTAACTTAAAAAGTTAGTAATAGCACTTAGGCTGCATTGATAAGTGCATGGTATTTGCTCACTCAATGCTTAACACAGTGTTAATGGGGTTTCTGATGCACATCTTACACAAAACAGCACCCAAATCTTGCACTTATTTAATGTTTTTTTCAAAGCAAATGCTTTTCCAATAAAGTTTCCAATTTATAACAGTCCTAGAATTAATTGCAATAAATGCTTTGAATAGAGTGATACGTAAGTGATCAGGACTTCCTCTTTTTTTAACAGCACCTTTCATATTCGAATCTGAACTGAGTCAAACAGCGGGATGGGAGCACTTCTGAGATTACCAACCACGAGAGGGGCAAAGAGGACAACTTCTGGTAACTGAACCAGTCAGGGAACTGTCTTTTGTTTTATCTCTTTAAAAGAAACAACTCGTTAAGCTCTTCATCACAATTTCGCTGTAATTTAGCAAAATGTCCATTCCCCACCCTCAGCTAGAGCAAACCTGGCCTGGACAGTCAGAAGGGAAGTGCTTTTTTTTTAAAGTTCAGATGCCACCAGATAGTAAAGGAACTTGTATCAAACTAGAACCTCTAAAAATTCACCCAAAAATGCCTTAACCAGTAAAAAAAATCCCTTTAGTTTCAAAAACGTTGTGGTTAATAAAAATTGCATAAGTAACTCCTCTGATTATTTGGTCATTAATAAAAGGTCCAATGAATCAATTCCTGAAGTATTCTCCCACAGTGCAGGATTTACAATGAAAAAGCACAGTTTAGAGACAAAAGAGTCCAGCCCAGGTCCTGTCCCTCTTCTCCATGTTCAGAAATCCCCTATTTCCCACACCCACCAGGCTCCCTATGTACAAACAACGAACAGGACTGACAAACTCAAGTTTGTAAAATTCTCTTTTCATAAGAAGTTTATTTACGCAGTGTTCAGGGTCCTGTACAAGAGAGTAAAAACAGACATACTGTAATAAACAACAGTTTTATTTCAATACAAACATGAAAATCAATGAGAAGTGTTTAAGAAAGCAGTTGTAACGTGGGAAGGGTGGCAGCCAAAAGTGATCATTTGAAAAATACAATTTGCAGTTATTTTTACAAATTTTGGGATGCATTAAATTCCCCTCAGAACAAAGTCGTAAGTCCCAACTCACACTCAGTGTAGAGCAGATGACTCCTGCAGAAAGGCTGGAGAGAGCAGTTAACCAAACAAAGTTAACTTTATTAACCAAATAGAGTTAACAGAAACCCCAGGGATCAGGGGAGGATGGCTCAGGGAATAAGGCAGCCTGGAACACTCAGACTGCAGCTACCACTCACGTTCCTTTGAACAGATCTTTAGTTAAACTAGAAATTAAGATAATCATCATTCTTCTCCAAGCCCTACAACTTCTGCAAGTACAAAGGAGTCCATCCTCACACAGCTCTTTGTGCATTCCCCTGGTGAATCCAAGAGAACAAGAAATCATCACCAGCCAAACACACCACCACAACAACCCCTCAGCAACCACCAGGGAGATGATCAGCATCTCACATCAAAGGAGAGACCAAATAACTTTAAGCAGCAATAAAGAGACTTACAATAATCCATAGGATTTATAAACCTGAGGCTGGAAGTCTGATGCTGGCACAAGGTTCTGATGGCAGGGAACCTGAGCTGTGCCTGTCAGCACAGACAACACGAGTGTTAAGTAAGGGTTAGAACAGCAGTTCCATCATTTATGGACAGACTGACAGGTCTCCACCCCAAGGGGTGATGCCTGTGCTAAGTTCTGCAACCAGCCTCAAAAACAAGGTCAACCACAGAATTCCATGATACTCACTAAAATAAGGGGATTTGAGGACACGCTCAAAAATGGGTTTGTTTCTCTACAAAACAAATGCTCATCAATTGCCTGACATTTTAGTGGTATTTAGACACTGAGAATGTGTAGTAAGCACAGTTAGTTTTGCAGACCTACTTGAATTCCTCAGTTTTACAGATTTGTACCCAACTGCAGATTTTTTCCTCCTTGGTTAAAGAAAGCTTAGACACAAGTAGATTACTGTATTTATGCAGTACCTCTCTGATAATTGCCTTTTCCATTACATTCACACTTAATAAATACAGCAATTGAATGATGTGATGGAAACACATTGTACTTCTAGATTTGATGCCTGTGTTTAGTGAGAGAGTGCAGTGCAGTGTCTTCCACCTTTTCCTCTCTTACACTTGCATTTTAGGGTTCCTGCTGCTTCCACAGATTTAATGTCTGTGTAGAGCCTTCATGCCAAGAAGTACAGTGATGACTGCAGTCACAGTAACGGTGTGAGACTTCCTGAGATCAAGCAATAATGTTATTGTTCGTAAACCCAACCATTTCAAAGGAAATCATGTTATAATTAGGTACACAAACAGATGCAACAACCAGCCTAAGTTTCAACAGAAGGTATTCACATACAAAGAATTCTGAATGCAAGAGTAACTTCAGATTCAAAAAACGAGTGAAAAATCACAATACCGTCCTTCAAGTTTTACCCGCTTGTAAATGAATAAGGTTTGCTTTCCCACCTCGAGGTGAGTTATTGATACAGTCCACAGGCAAGAACCAGCATCATGGCAGACCCGTGGTACCAAGTTAGATGAACCACCAATTTTTCCAGTCACTCTGAAAAATAAATCTGGCTCAACATCTGGCTGTATAAAGCACAAGACAGATGCAAGACAATCCAGAGTTATTACTAAGCCAGAAGCAAATCATTACACAAATTAGTTATGTAGGAAATTCAGGCCATGTCTGGTCACCTCCCCAGTTGTACCTCAATCATTTTTTGAAGCACAAACTCTTTAAAAACATCCTTAGCTCAAGACAGAGGTGCTGCTTGTCCAACCTGCACTCTGAAGCACACACTGTCCAGAAGCCTCCTCAGTAACCTCACATGGTTTTATCCTACAAATGCATCTGTGTGCAAACCCACTACAGTGCACTTCATCAAGTCCTCCTGCTAAAAAGCCACAAGTAAACAAAAAAACCAAACCATCATAAGGTTCTGGTTAGAGGAAAGCTTTAATCAGGACAGAGATCATCTAAATGCATCTAAAATGCATTTTTATAAACCAGTAACTTACACAGTGAACTCTTTTTCCATTTTGGAACAGGCAGTATTCCTGTTGGGCCCAATCTGCATGCTGCAGATTTATAAAATTTAACTGTGAATCCAACAGATCTTTAACTACAGCAATTAGTGCTACTCTGAGGCCAGAGTTCAAAACCACAAACTTGAAGAAGACAAAACCGGTGAGTAAATTCAACAACTTCAAAACCAACTTTAATTTTACCCTTAAGTGCAGCTGTCAATGTAAACAAAGCATGTTTCAGTGGCAGGACACAGCTGTGTGTGCACTGACACACCATCCCTGCAAGCCCTTGACAGCAGTCTCAGAAGCTGATGCTCTTTTTGTCAAAACTGGCTCTTTTTTCAGTCTAATCCAGACTCAGGCTGCAGCCCCTGACCTGTGAGCAGCCAACCACTGAGGAGCTCTTGCATTTCACACCTGGGAATGTCACCTGGGTGTGTGGGGATGAGCACAGCCTGTTCCCCTGAGGGCTGGACCTGCACTCACACGTGCTGCTGCTGCCTGGCCTCTGTGGTGGTCGATCCCCAGTCTCGGTCTCAAGGAGTCTCTTTTCTGATGTGCAACATTTATTTGCAGATGTGAGCAGGTGTGCTTGGGAACACAGGGCTGGGAGCAGTGCAGTGCATTTCCTTGTCACCATTTAACACCACCTCTGTCACCACAGGTCTGGAGTCATTCCCATGGTAAAGCCACCCATGGTAAGGGACAGATTTTTGTCTAAGTGTCCCTGCCTGAGCCTGGTTCTTCAAGAACAGATAACAGATCATCTGTACAGGACTCACTGTAGCCATCAGCTCCTGTTAAACACATCTAAATGTCTGGAGTACTTAATTAAGCACAGTCAAGTCTAACATGGATAAATTCCCAATGGTAAGGACCAATTCTATTTACAGTACCCATTAAAAAAAATAGAGATTCCTTTGAGGAGAATTTTTTTTAAACTTCAATTGTACTTTTGGATTGTCTGGAGTAACACAACTGAGTAAGGTACAGGCAGATAAAGGAGTTTCTCTGTAGTAGCAAAGAGGTGGAGCTGCAGAAAGCTCTCTCCTACCTCCTGGGGAGGCATCAACCTGCACTGCTCACCCCGGGGCATTTCTGGGATGGTCTCATGCCTCCGTTCTGTGTGCAGCTACACACTGGATGTGCACACCTGTACTTTATTAACAGTGACATTTAAGTGTCTTATTTTGATCCTAACTTCATCTTTCTAACCTGGATACGAGACAGATCCGAATGAAGACTGGAAGGTGCTGCATCCCAGGTCAGGTGGGATCTGTTCTCCCTCTGCTGGACAACACACATGCCCAGGGGCAACCTGACAAGAATAAACTTGTTTCATCTCCAAAACTGAGGAGTCAGACAATTACCAAAACAAACCATTTCTTATTCAGATGGTCACAGAGTGACAAGGTATGTTGGGAGCACTAAGTCCACAGAGGAAACCTCACTTAGCACAGGCACAGTCCAGCTCAGGTTAAGGCCGTGTCCTCACAGAAGAACACATCGGAAAAAGCTGCTTTTCTTTTGCTGGTCTTGTGTGATTTTGACTCCCTGGTTGCTGCCTTGTGGGCTATTGCCTTCCTGAAGATGTAAAGAATATCCAGTTACTCATTTACACTTCACAGATTCTTCCATCCATCTTCATCTGGTCATTCTGTTGAATCAAACCTGACATACACAAAAACCTCTCCTAAAACCATTAAGAGGCTTCACTCATTTCTCCCAGTCTTACACCAGCCACGACAGAAGAACGGAGAACTGCATCTGCAGCTTTTGGCTTCAACCAGCTCACACTGTGCTTATGCCTCAGCCTCCATCAGCTCAAAACCAGCTGAGATTAAAAGATAATAAATTACAGGGCCTGTCTGGCTCTTGCTGAAAGGCCTAGGAATCATCAGCAAGACCCAAAATGTCCCATTGTATCAGCTCTTGTCTGGTCACATGAAGGTGGAAAGCTCAGTAAGAGCAGAAGGAACCTTCAGGAGCTTCATTTCAGATTCCTTGAGGAACAATCCAACATCACAATGCCTTTATTTGTTGTAAAAATATAACCCAATCACTGCTTGGGATATTCTTGCAAAGATTATCCAAACCCACTAATTCTTTACCTATGCTTAAACTGTTTCAAGTTTCTACCCTGAACTATGATGTGTGCCTCCTCTAGCTCTAATTTATATGATTTACATGATTTTCAGACTGCAAGAGTGAGAAGCAGCATTAAACTGCTCTACCCCCCACCTGACTTTTGATAAAATAAACAACAGGTAGCTTTGTTTAGAAAACCTCAACCACTGCAGGTAATTCCTGAAGTGCAGAGACAATTGCTTATAAGCCAACATCAGAGCACAGCTTGACAGAACTAAAAACACATTTCTAGAACTTTCAGTGATCCCTCATGAAAGAGACTGAGATACATTTTTATACACTGTCAAACAGCTCTTGCAATGAGGCTTTGGGGTTGATTTTTTCCCCCTATTTAAATCCAGCAGGGATGAAATAAAAGTTACTCACCAACTTCTTGTCCATTTTTGCTTTGATATCTCTTGCAAGAGTGAAAAATGCCTGTGACAAATCAACAGTTCAGTGTTACAGGGTAACATAATAAATGTTTTCTAACAATAAAATGTTAAAATAATAATAAATTCTAACAATAAAATGTTTTCTAACAGTTTTAGCAATAAGCTGCCTTCCCACGTTTCTACATACTATATAAAACCATTAAGTTTTCAGTATTTTTCCCTCTGCTCCGGGTTTTAATGATCCTGCTCTAGTCCAAAACCTTCTTTCTGAGCCCAAAAGCCACAGTGGCACCCCCAGGTAGGTGCTGACCAACCCATCTGTGGTACCCAGCAATGGAGATGGGCAACTGCCCACACTGCTGGTGTGCACAGAGAGGACAACAAACACAACAGAAAGGCATCAGTACTTACATTCTCTATGTTGATATTTGCTTTTGCACTGGTCTCCATGAATTTAATCCCAAAACTTGCAGCAAGCTGAGGGAAAGCAGACTGCACATTAGTGAACAATTGCAGGAACAGCTCCAAACCCCTCCCTGGGCACAGCCTCTGTCCCTCCTGCCCCCAGAGCTGGGGATTTACTCAGAACAATTTGCAAAAGTCAGGAACTAAATCTCACTGCAACTGGCCTCTGTTCTCACCGGCTTGGCTCTGCTCTTTTACACTCTGCACACATCTTGCTCTTTTTTCTTGTATTTGTTTCTTGTCAGTCTCGTAACAATCACAGTGCAAGAAAAAACTCTGCCTCGAGTAACATCTGACACCAGAAAAGACAATCCCATCTACCTTGTCTCAGTGGCTTTCAGCCAAAAGAGACATTTTCTTCACGTCAAACTCTCTTTTAGAAAAATCCAAAAGAGACATTTTCTTCACGTCAAACTCTCTTTTAGAAAAATCCAAAAGAGACATTTTCTCAAACTCTCTTTTAGAAAAATCCAAAAGAGACATTTTCTTCACGTCAAACTCTCTTTTAGAAAAATCCAAAAGAGACATTTTCTTCACGTCAAACTCTCTTTTAGAAAAATCCAAAAGAGACATTTTCTCAAACTCTCTTTTAGAAAAATCCAAAAGAGACATTTTCTTCACGTCAAACTCTCTTTTAGAAAAATCCAAAAGAGACATTTTCTTCACGTCAAACTCTCTTTTAGAAAAATCCAAAAGAGACATTTTCTCAAACTCTCTTTTAGAAAAATCCAAAAGAGACATTTTCTTCACGTCAAACTCTCTTTTAGAAAAATCCAAAAGAGACATTTTCTTCACGTCAAACTCTCTTTTAGAAAAATCCAAAAGAGACATTTTCTCAAACTCTCTTTTAGAAAAATCCAAAAGAGACATTTTCTTCACGTCAAACTCTCTTTTAGAAAAATCCAAAAGAGACATTTTCTTCACGTCAAACTCTCTTTTAGAAAAATCCAAAAGAGACATTTTCTCAAACTCTCTTTTAGAAAAATCCAAAAGAGACATTTTCTTCACGTCAAACTCTCTTTTAGAAAAATCCCACTTGTGGCCTTACATCTGTTGGATAACTGCCAAGAATCCTGACCACAGGTTCAGCTTTGGATCCCAGTGGGGAACAGCCCAGGAATGTTCACCCATTCCCCTCAGGATCAGCACTGTGGCACCCCAGCAGCTGCAGACACTGATCAGGGCAGGTTTTACACTCTGAACAGCCTAAGTCAAAACCCATCAAAGCCACAGCACTCACCTTCTCCCCCTGCTCTCTCGAGACTTGTCTTTTGTCGTTTGCGTCACATTTGTTCCCCAGGATCATTTTTTCAACATCTGGAGAGGCGTGCTGAGGCAAACACAGAGCGCAGAGTTGGGCTTGGCTTGTGCAGACAAACACTGTCAGGCAGATGTGGCACCCAACACAGAGATGCCAGCCCTGGGACCCTCCCACAGATTTCCAGCTGCCCCAGCTCCTCATCCCAGCACTGGACCCGCACCACGGCAGTTCTTGGATCAACTGTGGCAGGAAACTGTCACGTGAGGTGCCCTCAAAAGTGCAGGGGCTGCAGCTCTCACGACAAATCACTGTCAGCCAAGGTGTTCCAGAAGTTATTATTTCCACCCCACTTATCTCCCAAGCACCCTGCAGCACATGATGAAATGTGATGCTTCTGAAGGAACTAAGCTTCCATCACTTTTAGAGGAAGAAATGGCACCTCTAGCAGTCATTAATAAGTAAGGAGAGAAATTACCTCTTCAATATTCCTCACCCAGTTCCGAATGTTTTCAAAAGACTTTTCATTGGTGATGTCATACACTAACATAATGCCCTGAAGGTAAAGGAAGAGACAGATTGTTCCAGCAGGACTTGAAGGTTTATCCACAGCAGAGAGGAGCAACTTAACAGCGGCTGTTTCTAACAGCTGGTTCACTGTTACTGGCAGCAAGATAAGGGGTGCAGGACAGGGATTTATAGTGAAACACAGGGGAAGCTGCCCTTCCAAAGTCCTGCAACAGCCCAGCACGGCTCCAGCACCACTTGGAACAGGAGCACAGCCGAGAGTGGGTCAGTGGCGAGTGCCCCATGCCAGCCCCAGCCGGGTTTATCACGGCCCTTATCAGAGAAGCCCCGATCTGCTCCTACCATGGCTCCCCTGTAGTAGGCGGTGGTGATGGTCCGGAACCGCTCCTGCCCGGCCGTGTCCCTGCAACAGACACGACACGGGGCTCACGCACAGCACCTCCAGCTCCAGCTCCAGTTAACACCACCAAAAGCTTTCAGTTAATTTGAACCAGTCTTCAGAGCTACTACCAGAAGTACCTTTTGGGTTCTAAGACAGCATAACCGGATAAAAACCCAACTCAGCCCCAGCGATCACACACCCGCTGCCGCAGAGAAGCCTTACCAGATCTGCAGTTTGATTCTCTTGCCATCGAGCTCTATCGTTCTAATCTTAAAGTCAATACCTGCAAGGAGAAGCAACTCACTTTACCCACGGCTCCTGCCCGAAAGCCAAACCCAACGGCTTTCCCTTCAACTGCGCTGCTCAGTTTCGCGTCCTCAGCGCTCCCTCCCCGCTGCTCCGGTTCCCGGGGGCTGCGGGCCGGCCGGAGCAGCTCCTCACGGAGCCCTCACCGACCGACGGCAGCGAACCGAGCCCGCAGCGGCCGCACCCAAACCCCGAACGGGACGAGCCCCCCGCGGGACCCCCGTGCGGGCGCGCGGCGCAGCGGAGCGCGGCCCGGCCGGCGCTCACCGATGGTGGAGATGAAGGTGGCGTTGAAGGCGTCCTCGGAGAAGCGGAAGAGCGCGCAGGTCTTGCCCACGCCGGAGTCGCCGATCAGCAGCAGCTTGAACAGGTAGTCGTAGGTCTTCGCCATCTTGGCGGCGCCGGCCCCGCCCGCCGCGCGCCCATTGGCCGAGCCCGGCGGCGCGCGCGCGGAGCCGGCGCGCCATTGGCGGGCGGCCTCCACC
>VZTJ01002606.1:548351-596115 GCA_013397795.1 Orthonyx spaldingii | reverse complement strand
GCTGTAAGCGGCGCTGCGATTGGCTGCCGGCCCCGCCGCCCGCGCCCGCGGTCACTTCCTGCTGCGGACAGGCGAGGCCGGGCCGCGGCGTGGTGACGTCACTGCCGTAGCTGCCCGCCCAGTGACGTCACTGCAGTAGCTGCCCGCGAGTGACGTCACCGCTGTAACTGCCCGCCCCATGATGTCACTTCCTGCCCCGTGACGTCACGCAGCCCCAGCAGGAGCGGCACAAAAAGCACACTGAGGCCTGGAACTGTGAGAAATGGTTTAATATGAAAGGGCAGGGACGGCGCCCGCGGAGGAGGCGCCGCCGCTCGGTGCAGCTGCTACCGGGGTTTATAGGAAAGGGCGAAGGAGCCGTGAGGGACGGCCTCGGGCCACGGGCCTCGGGCCACGGGCCTCGGGCCACGGGCGGGACACGCAGCGGCCCCGGGGCTCTCGGGGACGCCCAGAGCCCGTGGTGTGGCTGTGCTGGTCATAACTTAATTGGCTTTTCCAGGATGCAGAGAGAGGAGGGAGAGGGGCGATGCAGCGATCGAGGCAGGGACAGGGCTGGTTCCCCTGGTGCTGTCAGCTCCGGCCTCTCATATACAGTTCAGTTCATTTAGCGTCTGGTCCAGTGTCTGGTGCAAGCCCAAGTTCTCCTCTTTGGCTTGAGCAAGTTTTTCTAGGAAGAAAGAAGAAAACCACAAGATTTAAATCACATTATTTTATAATGTATGTTTTCTCTTTCAATAAAACCTGGGGTAACTCACCTTCATATTTAAGACACCTTTATAGCTGTATCATCAAAATGGGGCCAAGTTTTTGTAATTGGTGTCCTTTAGGGAGGTTTTTGGACACGTCCCATGTGATGGGAAAGAGCTGTGTTTTAATTGTCATTTACAGGACACATCCTGCTGGGTTTTCGTTGGACTGAGAGGTTTCTAAGTAACTGGTGGAGCACAAGCAGACACTGAGTGCATTTAAAGCTTTCTTGCATTTCTGGGAACACTAAAATTCAAGTGTTTGCCAGAGCCAGGTNCGGGCGGGACACGCAGCGGCCCCGGGGCTCTCGGGGACGCCCAGAGCCCGTGGTGTGGCTGTGCTGGTCATAACTTAATTGGCTTTTCCAGGATGCAGAGAGAGGAGGGAGAGGGGCGATGCAGCGATCGAGGCAGGGACAGGGCTGGTTCCCCTGGTGCTGTCAGCTCCGGCCTCTCATATACAGTTCAGTTCATTTAGCGTCTGGTCCAGTGTCTGGTGCAAGCCCAAGTTCTCCTCTTTGGCTTGAGCAAGTTTTTCTAGGAAGAAAGAAGAAAACCACAAGATTTAAATCACATTATTTTATAATGTATGTTTTCTCTTTCAATAAAACCTGGGGTAACTCACCTTCATATTTAAGACACCTTTATAGCTGTATCATCAAAATGGGGCCAAGTTTTTGTAATTGGTGTCCTTTAGGGAGGTTTTTGGACACGTCCCATGTGATGGGAAAGAGCTGTGTTTTAATTGTCATTTACAGGACACATCCTGCTGGGTTTTCGTTGGACTGAGAGGTTTCTAAGTAACTGGTGGAGCACAAGCAGACACTGAGTGCATTTAAAGCTTTCTTGCATTTCTGGGAACACTAAAATTCAAGTGTTTGCCAGAGCCAGGTCCTGCCCCACCCTGACCGTGTCCTGCCCAACCCCACGTGAGGAGCTGAACGTGTTTTTGGTGTCATCACCAGAGTATTTGAGGAGATTTACACAGAAGTAAACCCTGAAAGATGAAAGGTAGAGGTATCACGTTTTATTGAGCTCAGTGCCCACAGAGGTGGAAGGGTTGTTGTGGAAGTGGCACAGGAGTGAGAGGGATGACAGCAAGAAAAGCTGGAGAGAACACAGCCCGTGGGAGCCCCCGGGGTGGGGACACAGGTCACAAAGAGGTCATGTCATTGAGGGCATGGTCCAGCTCCTCACTGATGGCTTTGTACTTCAGCTTCTGAGCGTAGAGCTCGTCTGTCAGTCCCGAGGGCAGCAGGAAATGCAGGGAGGAGAAGAGGCCACGGGAGGAGAACGGAGACAGGCAAGAGGCGACAGCAGCCAAAGGAGTTGGGGAGGAAAACAAAAGAAGAAAACAGAGGCACAGCTGAGTATCAGCAGGAAAGCAAAACACACCCACAGAGCTGCCTGCTGAGAAGTTTCACCAATGTGAACTTTTTGTAATCTCATGAAGTAATTATTTTCCAGTCAGAGATTAACTGGGGTTGGGATCTTGAGCCCTTGAGCCTCTCTATCTGTAAGTTGGCCAAAATCAGGTCATTGTTACCAACTTCATTAAAGAAAATCTTTTTCAGGAGAACTTCTACCACACAGGGCAGGTGCCCAGTGGACACATCACACCCATCTACCAACATGCCTGACCAGGGCTGCTGCTCCTTCCCAATAAAATCCACCACCCACTCCTAGAATTTGTTCTCTGATTTGGAACTGACCACTTTTAAAGAAACTCAAGTCATTCCATACCTTCCAGGTCATCAATAGACTTTTCCAGTTTGGCAACAGTTCTCTCTGCAAATTCTGCACGAGTTTCAGCCTGAAAAAAGTTGAAATAGCATCATTGGATGCTCCAAGAAAATTATGCCCAAAGACAGTTTGGGGATGGCCAAACTTACTTCTTTCAGCTTGTCAGAGAGAATCTTGATTTCTTCTTCATATTTATCTTCTTTTTCCGAGTACTGTGAAAACAATAAACACTCTTGAAGGGAAGTTGTAGCAACAATAATAAATGTTTATGAATCTGTGACCTATTTATAACCACTTTTCCTTTCACAACAGCTGCAAACACCATTTCCGTGCTTTTCTCCTCTTCCCCAGAGCTTCAGGCTCGTTTGGGCAGAACTGATGGAGTGGAATCCACAAGCAGGCAGGTAAAGCCTCTCATTTGCTTTGCATTTCTGGTTTATTTCTATGAATTTTATTTACAAGTCTTGGCTTTGCCTCTACCCTTTAGTTTAGTGAAAGAACCAACCTTTTCCGATTGAGCTTCCAAGGATTTCAGGTTGTTTGTGACGTTCTTTAACTCCTCTTCAAGGTCACTACATTTACTGTGAGGGGAAAAGAGAAGTGTGAATTAGTAGTGTGCCTGTTGTGATTTGGAGGAGTCTAAAAAATACAAAGGAAGAAGTAATTAAGTCTGAAAGAAGAAAATTGGGTACACAGTGCACAAGCAGGCTTTTCTACACGTACTAACTACAAGCCTGCCTGCCAGGAGATTTTTCTGATGAAATGCAGTGCTGACCTTTACTGCATTCTGAAAAGTTACTCACACTTCAGACACCTCTGCACGCTCCTCAGCTCTTTCCAGCTCACCCTCCAAAATAACCAGCTTACGGGCAACCTGTGAAAAGACAGCAGCTGTGTCAGGCTGGTCTGGAGTTCACAGAATCACAGCTTGGCTTGGGTTGGGAGGGACCTCAAAAATCATCTTGTTCCATCCCCTGCCACAGGCAGGGACACCTTCCTTACAGATTTCAAAGAGCACTCAAAAGTTCTACACTCCTGCTTCCTTTGGAATAAGGAAATGAGGGTAAAACATACACCCACAGATGTCACAGCCCTCCCCAACCAGTTAATTTTGCAGTATTTTTAGCATTAGGTACCTAAGATGCTGCAAATCACTGTTAAAATTCCTCCTTGTTGGGAATGTTCCAAGGTTGAAGCATCACCCAATGGAACAAAGAGGGACTAAACTGAAGAGGAACATTGCTGTTCACGGCTCTCCTGCACGTTTTAAACCATTTCCTTCTCCCTTTTACCTCCTCGTATTTGCGGTCGGCTTCTTCAGCAATGTGCTTGGCCTCCTTCAGCTGCATTTCCTGAATTTCCATTTTCTCTTCATCTTTCATTGCTCTGTTCTCGATAACCTTCATTCCTCTGCAGAAGTCAAAGCATGTTTAATGTAGAAGTATTTCAGCACTTGTACCTCAACTCCACACAACGGAATTGGATATTTGTAACCCAAAAGTGGCCCATTATGACCAGCACGTTCATCAAGGCTAATGAATTACTCAATCAAGCTTGCAAAAAAGCTTCAAGTCTCTTGACCTGCAGTCCACTTAGCACATGCAGATACTAAATCACACAGGAATATTTTATTCATATCGATTCAGTTTTTTAACAACAGGAAACAAAAAAGGAACGCACCGCTCGCTCTCATCTGCTGCTTTCTCAGCCTCCTCCAGTTTCTGCAGGGCTGTGGCCAGACGTTCCTGGGCACGATCCAGCTCCTCTTCCACGAGCTGGATGCGTCTGTTCAGAGCTGCCACCTCACCTTCAGCCTGAAGGGGTTACAGAACCGGGGTTACACAGGCCACAGGTTACACAGGGAAATGCTCCCAGCTAATCAGTTCCCTTCAAACTGCAACAGCACCTCCCTGGGACAGGCAGGGGAGCTCCAGGGGCCCTCTGCCTCTGCTTTTTTGTTTGCTTAAACTGTGGCATCTCAGGAATGTCAAGGTATGGAGCGTGTGCTTGTCCTTTCTTTTTTTAATGGTACTTATCATTCCTGCCACAGGAACAAAGGACTCTACAGGACTGTGAACGGACCGGGGTATTTTTGGAGCACTTCACAGGGCTGCACCTATCCAAAGCTAAAAAATGAACAGTTTCCACGATGGCTTAGTTCCAAAACCTTCACCGTTGATTTCTCTGCCCTTGGTTTCATGCCCTGACACCCTGTCTCAGCTCACTGAGAAGTCTGAGCCAGTTCCTCATCCATCCTGGCTCCAAACGCTGCAGAATCTCCGTGGTCAGTTGGGCACAGGCAGTGGCCCCAGCACAGCAGAGTCAGGCTTTTTTTGGGACAAAATTAGATATGTTCTTAAAATAAGTGCACTCTGCTTCCTGCGGAATTAGGCAGGATGCATTTCTTAATAATAAGATCTGTTTGTGTATTACTGAATAAACTGCACAGTAATTGGAACACCATTAATGTATAAAAAACAGAGTGGCAAATAAATGGGAGAGAGTGCTGGGAGAAATGCTCAATGCAGACAACGTGGACAAACTGGTGTCCATAAATACGTGTTTATTAAGATATGACTCCTTTAATTGCTTGTTTTTGAAGGGAAATAAAGCCCTGCTTTAATAACTGCCAGGCTTGTGCACCTTTTTGTCCCCAAATCTGAGGAGGATTGCCATATACAAGGTTAACTTTTTTTTCCCCCAAATGCTTTTACAGGATATAGACCCTGGAGGGGCGACTGTTTTATGCTTTGTGTTAAAGCACTTTGAATAAAAAGAGTTTTGCTGTAGCTTAGCAAATTTGGTCACTGACCACTCCTAAGCTGGAGGAAGTGGTTTCCATTCACATCTGAGCCATCTTGGAAAGGAGTTCAGTGGCTGATCCAAATGGAAGCTGACCCAGGATTCCTCTAGTCATAAATTATCCAACATTTCATCTGTTTTTACCCAGCGCTGTGTTTAACTTCCCGATTTACACACAAGGCATCGATCACGTACAAAAGTGGCATCTGTTCTGTGGCAGCAACTCCTTCCACTAGCCAGGGCACTTAAAAGTCGCATTTTAATTCAGCAAGATTCCAAAGCTATGGAGCCGGGGCCACTGGGAATCTGGGGTGAGCCTGGCTCCACCTCTCCCAGCAGCAGCCCGCAGTCCTTATACGGTAAAACTAACTCGCTGACATGCGATAAAATAGCAGGAAGATGCCGGGAAGGCTGATCGCACACAAATCTAAGTGAAACCAGCTGTCCAATCCCGGGAGAGCCGCACGCTAGCGGAGAATTCGCGTTTCTCTGTGAAAACCAGGAGGGAAAGTTATTTTCCAGCAGTTCGGACATTTCCCAGCTGTGCTGAAGCCAGCGGTGCGGCGCCGAGAGGCGGGGAACTCCCCGCTCCGTGTCATGCAGCGCTTTTCCCTAATTAAACAGCCATTTCCTACTCAACTCGCCACCGCTCCCCAGCGCCCATCGGTGCTCGAACGCCTTTTCCTGCAGGGATGGGCCCCAAAGCGCGCTAAGCGGGGGCCAACGGGGCCGAGCCGCCGCCGCGCCCGGTTCCCCCCGGGACGGGACGGGCGGGACGGGGCGGGCGCGGCGCTGCGGCAGCGCCGGCGGCTCCCGCGGGCGGTGGGTGCGGAGCGGAGCGGCACGGGGACAGCCCAAGGATGGAGGCAGCGCAGGGATGGAGGCGGCCGAGCCGTGCTCCCGGCAGAAGGGAAGAGCCGGGCGCGCCGCAGCGAGAGAGAGCCAGAGACAGGAAGGAAGGAGCAGCCCGGGAGAGAGCGACCGAGAGAGGCGAGCAGGCAGCCCGGGCGGTCTCACTTTCTCCCGCAGGTCCCGTTCCAGGTCCAGCTCGCGCTGGAGGACCTGGGCGCGATCCTCCGCCTCATCCGCCTGTTGCTGCAGGCACTGGATCTTCCTCTTGACGGCTTCCAGGGAGCTCGGCGCGGCCATGGGCGCGGCGCGGACGGCGGGCAGGGCGCGGAGGTGCTGCACGTGGCGGGCCCTGCCTTTCAATGGCCCGGTGGCGTCACGGCCGGAGGTGGGCTGGTGCTGCTGCTGCTGCTGCTGCTGACGTTGCGCCGAGCGGGCGGTGCAGCCGCGGCCACAGCCGGGATGGGCAGCGCCGAGGCCGCCCCGCTGGTCCCCGGGGGTGCAGCCCCCCGCAGCCGCGTCCCCCGGACCCCAAAAAGGGAAGGTGGTGACGCTGCTGCCGGGCCCTGCCCGCGTTTGGCGGATGCCGGAACGGAGCGGGGTGTGGCGGGGAGCCCGGGCTGGTCATCAACCCTGCCGTGGGGATGAAGGCAAAGGGCAGCTTTATGCCACGGCATAGTTCTGGTGCTGTCGCGTTTTCCTTCAAAAGTCACCGTTTTGTTTACTGCTATTAAAGGGGATTTCTCCCATCCGTCTCGGGGCGGGGGAGGTCCCCCAGGGCCCCACCGGGGTCCCACCGGGTCCGCTCTGGGTACCCACACGAGCTCCCGGGGAGAGAGAGCTGCGTGTGCCACGGTCTCGGTGCAGAACAGCCCCGCTCCCTTCAGCAGAGGGGAGAGCAGATTGAAACCCTGCACCGTAACCCTGCCTTTCTATCCCCCGGCAAAATGCACACAACCAGTGAAGTGCATACAAAACACACCGAGCAGAGTTACAGGCGAGTGTTAGCCATGGATACGTACATCAGTGGCCTTCTTCTCAGCCTGCTCCAGTTTTTCCTGGGCATCTTTGAGAGCCTCTGAGTACTTGTCCAGCTCATCTTCAGTTCCTTTCAACTTCTTCTGCAGAGCTACCAGCTCATCCTCTACCTTTCAAGAGAAAAAAAACCCCAAAGTGAGCATACTGATGTAGTATCAGTTACAGCTTCACATGATAAAACCACTCTTTGCTATTAGTTTTAACCCAATATAGCACACAAAAAGTCACAAAAGACCAGACCAAAGTTCTGCTGGTGACAGTAGTCTGAGAATGACTGGCAGCAGTTGCCAGGGAAAGATCATTAAAAACATGTCATCCTTGAACAACACTCCCTGCCACCACACACACAGGATCTGGTTAAATACAGAACTTGATATAAGCCCCTTTTTTGCCCCATTTTTATTTTGGACACCCTGCAGCAATCAGTTTTGCAGCATAATTATAGATGGTTTTTAATTATGTCCCTGTGTTTGTTCTAACACTGTTCTAACACTAATAGGAAACTACGCAATTCCTATATGGCTGGAAAAAAATAATGGTCCTTCCTTAATGATCTTTGTGTGTGGTTCAGGACACTTCAAAGCCAGCTCTGGATGTGGGAGGGAACAGGGCTTGCAGTAGGTGGGATTTGGTGACTTCAGGAGGTCCCTTCCCACCTGGGTTATTTTCTAACTGTGGCCCAACACGATAAGGCTTCATTTTACCGTGGGGCTCAGACTCCTCCATACCATATAAATCCATATGGTTCACTAGAATGGTGCTATTTATAACTTGCTGGGAGACTGTTTAATGACAAACTGTCTCATGCTCCCTGAAGAATTCACGTTATCAAAGGCTTGCTGCTGATAAGGGTGGGCCTGCAAACCCATCTGCTCCTTCCTTTCATTTGCAACACAAAACAGCTCAGTCTGCTGAGACACTGATTTATCCATTTAGCTCCACCTTCACAGAAATTTACTCTAGGGAAACAGTTTGTGTTTTGGTGTACTTCCTTCATTTTAGTTTCACTGGTAGTGAAACTTTTTTTAAAGACATTTTTGGTGGTGTGCTATTCTGGAATGTTTTACGTTGCAGAGAGTAAGCAGAAAGTGTGAGAGAACTGCAAACCTTGCTTGGGTGTTCTCACACAGGGACAGGGAGCAGCATGAAGCTGATGCTGGCTTTGTGTATGAATATTAAAATAACTATTTGAGTACTGAGCCCACATTAAAAAAAAAAAAAAGCTGAAAATTTTGAGACAATTCAGAAAAGAGTAAGATCAAAGATTTATTTTTCTAAAGAAGAAATACCAGGCCAGATGAATGCTTATAACACATTAGAGCAGTCTGGAAGATGTGGAAGCAGCCAAATTTAGAGAATGTAAAAAGGAAAGATGTGGTACTTTACAAGAAGTGCTGTAAAAGCTTGAGTGTAGTCAGCTAACATTTCAAGATCATTCTGGAAATACTAAAGCTCTAATAGGAGACAGACACCCAGAATAAAGACATTGGAAAGCAAAAGAACATAAAAATGTTATCATTAGAATTCAAATCTTAAAAAAGAGCATTCACATTAAGATTTTTTCATTATTGACAAAAAAATAAGAGAACATATCTCCTGTTGAGTCTCGGCTGGCACCTCTAAGGGGCACTCTCTGCACCAAGAACTTGAAGTGAACTTTATGAGTTCGCTTCAAGGAGAGGCTTAATTAATGTTTAGACACTATTAGCACTAGTCCTACAGGTGTCAGGGTTTGCAGCTTTGATTTTAAGTATGTAAAGGCCTTTCGCATGGAATCAAAGCAAGAGAAAATTAGGACAATTATGTAAGATTCAAGAAAACTTAGACAAAATACTGTTAATAATCTGTGGATGATGTTAATTTTGGAAAGACAGAGATGGTTGAGAAGTTACAGCCTAGTCCTGGCTGTACAAGCACAACAAAAAGGCAAAAAAACTTCAAAAGAAGATTAACAGAAAGCTGACTTCAAATTATTTTGCTTTCTGAATCAGAACATTGCCACACTGTATTTTGTTACACTTATTTCCACAGCACACACACAACCAGTGGTTTTATTTCCACTTACCTGCTTGCATTTGTCCTCAGCTGCCTTCTTATCTGTCTCAGCCTGCTCTGCTCTGTCGATGGCATTCTCCTTGTCCAACTTCAACATCTGCATCTTTTTCTTGATAGCTTCCATTTTTGCTCAGGGATAGGCTGGATCTGTCACGCAACTGAAAGAATCTGACGAGTAAAATTCTAGATTTTTAACAGCTTGGACAGATGGGAGAAGTTGTACCCAGGCAAGTCACAGGGAAAATGAGCTACAAGTGGCTGTAGAGAGCTTTAAACCCAGAGCCCCCTGGACAAAACCCAGATCTATTGGCCTCTTCTCCAGTGTTCCATCCACAGCCTTTCTAAGGAATGAGCTGGAACAGACTCACTAGAGGAATCTTCACCACTCCATCTCCTTATTTGGGTCCTGTTTTCTTAAAGAGAAAACTGTTTCCATTTTTAAGCTTCTGACAGAAGCAAACGTGTTGACATATGAACACATGCTTGAAGACGAGCTGATTAGCTCCCCTTTGTGTGTGCAGAGCCATTAACCAACCCAGCAGATCTGTGGGGATGGCCTGCCTTCCTGGAAAAATGGCATGAGGCTAAGGAAGGGAAGGTTCTCTTTAGATTGCTCCAAATGAAATCTGTCCATTAAAGAAGTAAATAAATAAATTAAAAAAATAAAACCTCTATGCTTAAGAGGTAGCTAAGTTTAAGTTATGAGAAGATACAGGAAATGAGACAGCAGAGTTTTTTTGCCGTAAAAATAAGCGCTGGCGTTAAGGAACCAGCTCTAATGTGTGATGGTATAACACATAACAGAGCTCAAATTTAGATGCCAAGTTCAGGCTCAAGGCAAACTCAGTGAGTTTGAGTGCCTGTCCTTGAAATTTCCCCTCACTAAATACTTGGGGAACGGAACAACACCTGAGGTTGCAGTCCGATGAGCACCATAAATTACTCCTTCTGCTGTATGAAGGAGTCACCTTCACTCTGTCAGGCAAGAGCAGGCTCTGGGGAGAACATCAGGAGTAGCTCCACTGACAGAGGACACCCAGCAGAGCATCCAACAGCCCCAGAACGAGCTGGTGCTTCCTTTTGCAGCTCTGTTAAACACACCCCCCCAAACCATTCCATCCCTTCAGGTGCTCTTGCTGAGCCTCCCAGCCCAACACAGCCTTGTCCTGACTGCTCTGATGTGCTGATGTACGGCAGCTTCCAGGGCAGCCTGACAGCACTTTGCTACCCTGGGACCTACACAGAGCCGTGGAGTCTCCTGAGATGTGTCCCACAGGGATCATCGAGTCCAGCTCCTGGCTCTGCACAGATCCCCCAATGATACCAACCTGTGCCAGAGGGTGTTGACCAAACGCGTCTTGAGCTCTGGCAGTCCTGGAGCCGTGACCGTTCCCTGGGGAACACGTCCAGTGCCCCACCACCCTCTGGGGGAGGAACCTTTTCCTGGTATCCAGCCTTCACATCCCCCCCAGTTCTTTCCCCAGTCCAGGTCCCATTGACCACCCGATGCCCTTTCCCTCCTCGGTTCTGCTCTCTGCAGCCCTGTGCTCCCTCCGGGGTCACCGCAGCCCGAACTCCCTGCACGACCCCGAGTCCCTCCCTCGCACGTTCTTACAGCATCCCCAGCCACGAGGTCTTTGGGAGAGACTTTTTAAAGGAAAAATCTGCCCTTTATTGAGCTAAACGTGGTGGTAGAGTGGACACGAAGCCAACACCAGCACAATGCCCGTGGCTGGGATAGAGTTAATTTCCTTCCCAGTGGCTGGTACGGGGCTGTGTTTTGGATTTGTTCGGAACACAGGGTTGAGAATATAGTGATGTCTTTGTTATTGCTGAGCTTGCACGGAGCCAAGGCCTTTCCTGCTGCTTACACGGCCATGCTGGGGAGGGGGCCGGGGGTGCCCGGGAGGTTGGGAGGGGACACAGCCAGGATATTCCGGACCATCTGATATCACACGCAGGATATAAATGGGGAGAATGAGGAGGAAATAGGGGACTTTTGGAGCGACGGCATTTGTCTTCCCTTATCACCATTCCATGGGATAGGGGGCCCTGTTCTCCTGGAGGTGCAGAACACCTGCCCACCAGGAAGCAATTAATTAATTCCCTGCTTTCCTTTGCTTGTGTGCACAGCTTTTGCTTTCCCTATTAAACCGCCTTTATCTCAACCCCCGAGTTCTCCAGCTTTCACCCTTCTGATTCTCTCCCTGATCCCCTTTGTGGGCAAGCAGGTGAGTGCCTGCATGGTGCTTGGCAGCCGGCTTGGGTTAATACACGACAATGACTTACCGTTGTTTAAATCAAATAATCAATTTTACTAAACCCCGGCCTTCGCCCCCCGCCCCAAGATGGCTGCCGCGAGCCCCTCAGGGGCTGCGCTGAGGCGGCGCCAAGATGGCGGCGCCCGGGGACTGCGGCTCCCGCCCCGCCCCGCGCGGCCCCGGCCGCCGCCCGCCCTCACGAACGGCAACGGTTTTTTCTCTCTTTTTTTTTTTTTCACGTGCATGTTTATGTGCATGTGCCTGTTAAACCTGTCTTTGTGGAAAGGGCCAAGTAAATGGGANGTGTTTTTTTTTAAAGTTTTGTTTTGTTTTGTTTTTCATACGGAAAAACAGCAGTCGGAGTTTTTTAACGGCTCGGTGTTCGCTTGGAAACCTGGCTCTGTGCGCCTGTATCCCTCTGCACACCTCACGTAATTAAATGTGCTTTTTTTCCCCGGGTGCCTCTTCGGCAAGGTGCCCCCCGGCCATTTCTTTAGTCCAATTCTAATGATTTTTAAGCTATTCTGTGATTTGAGCAGTGGAAGGTAAAATCACACAGGTCCTCAGCCTGGAGAGGCTTTAAGGCGTAGGGGTGAACCACTGTGTTATCAGCGCTCCCAGACCTTCAGAAATGTCATTAAAGCCCCAAAAACGACGTTAATCACTGCCACCCGCACTTCTCCTCGCCCTCCTGCCCTGGGAGTTTGCGGCTGAGGGCGGCAGGCGCTGCAGGAGTTTTGGGGTGAAACGCCCAAGGCGCTGAGCGAGGGTCGGTGCTGGTGAGCACAGGGCGATCGCAGGACGGGGTCACCTCTTCAGCACAGCACGCCCCGCCAGCTTTCTTCGGGACCAGACACACCTTTAGTAACTTCCCTCGGCTGGCTGCAACGCGGTGGTCCAGCTCACGCTGCTCCTGGCTGTTCAAACCGGCCGGCTGCGTTTTATGGCTGCGCCGGGGCTTCCTTGCCTCAATCACGTCCTGCCTTCAGACCTGCTTCTCCTCGCGGTCCCGCATGCCACGAGGTTGGATGTGCCACAGGCTCTCTGGCCCAGAGCGGCGAGTTTTGGGGTGCAGTTTGAAGACACAGCGGGAGACAGCGGAGGGGGAAGGACTGAGTCGGCCCTGTTTGACCCAGCACATGTAGGAACTTGTGGGATGGAGGCTGATGCAGGGCTGTGCACGCCGCTCCTTGGGACTACAGCTGCTTGTACCCTTAGGTGTGCGTTTTGAGCTGTTCCTGTGGCTGCTCTCACGGCCGCTTCACAATTCCTATGATTGAGAGAAGCACAAGTGGCTTTCCAGTCAGCTCACCAGCCCCTTTCTTGCCACAGGCTTGGGCAGGCTTGGAATCAGAGCTGGGGAAGTGAGTAAGATTCTTTTTCCTTCCTATTTCAACTGCAGGAAGGTAATTTTTCTAATCAACTCCGTTGCATGACTCAGAGCCACGTTTAGAAAGCAACATCAAGGAACATGTCAGCCGCTGTAGCCCTTCAACCAGGTACATTCCCTTCTTCCCTTCCCTGCTTCACGAACTGGAGAGAAAGACCTGAAGAATTCACTCGGTGATGATAATCCTGTCAGTCCCACAGCCTCTGGTTTTCATTAGCTTGGGAAACAGTGAGCAACCAAGAGAGAAAGAAGAAAAGAAGAGCACTCTAAACCATTTTTTATTTATTTTTTTTTTGTTTCAGGCAGGCAGGAAGGTGCTTCACGGGCTGTAAGAGCTCCTTTGTTTTTCCTTTTCTTTCCGAGGGATTGTTTGGGCTGAGCAAAGCTTGGCAAGGTTGGTGTGTAAATACGAGAGGATACCAGGAGGAAATGAAGTTGGATTGTTGGAGAGTGTTCTCATTCCTTTGGCAGCAGGCTGCATGGGAAGCTTGTCACAGCAGGCATCTGAGCAGACTGGAGGTGGTCGGACCTGTGGCCTGAAGTCTGGCAGGTCCCAACATTTTCTATGCTGTCAATCCCTACTCCTTCTTTGTGGCCCAGCAGTTAGCTGAGACCCACAACAGGGCCCATTTCACTGGCTGGGAAAACTAGACACTTTAAATCTCCCATTTTCTCCTGCAGCTCCTGCTCTGCTCTGAACTTTGGTCATAAAAGATCTCCTTCCTCTCTTTCACACTGTCTGATCTCCAACTCCTCATGTACAAAGCTGCATGTGTCAAGGCTAGAAGCAATTCAAAGCAGAAGAATGAAGCTGTTGACAATCCTTTACCAAATTCCTTCATTTTATTAACATAAGTATCTCCTAACAATCCATTTTCTTGTAAATTTTCTGTTGTAGAAGCTATATAATATGGTGTATCAGTAGACAAGGTGGCACTAGACTGAACATCAAACTTGTCTTTTCCTGTTATTTCCTTTTAAATGACAAGATCTGTAAACCTTCACATCTCAGTGAATTTTTTTGCTTTGTGGGCTCTCCCTCTACCCTTCTCAGTGTGAAGGGGATGCCAGTACCAACCTGTAATACCCTGTCTCTGATACGTTCTCATTAAGTGTCCATTACTGACCACAGATGAACAAAAGGTACTGGCCTGAGTGTGATGAAAATGGCTTTTCCTGTGCCTAGATCCAAGGGAAATTTACCCCTTTCCTTTAATAATCCTGGTTACCTGCATTTCCCAGCAGGGTCTTTGAACACCTGAGATAAGGAATTTTACACTATTTTGAAAAGGATGGCAGGATCCACTCAATACCTGAAATACTCACCTGCTTGGGAAGCCTGTCTCACTGCCAGCACCGGGTACAGCAGAAGAAAGCAAATCCCACCCTGAATGCACGCTAATGTTTCTGGCTAACACAGAAAGGAGAGGACCCTAGAAGAGAAGGAATCAACAGCCTCTACTGGAAGATTTTGACTGCCCTTGCTTTCCCTGGACTGGTGTTCATCGGTGAGACCTTTCAGCTGCAGAGGCAGGATTTGCATTTAGAGGAAAGGACTATCCCTGCGGGCCAGCTCCTTCTTGTTTTTTTACCGTTCCAGCCCATTTCTGGGCCACAGCCAATGCTTTAAGCTCTCCCTTGCCGTTAGATGGCAATGCACCCCCACAGATTCCCTCTCTTCCTCGAGCCGCTGGAAAACGATGGTGCTGCAGCTGGAATGGCTCACGGAGCCTCAAATCTTCTCTTTCTGCCCGTCTCACTTTCAAAGGCTGAGGCACCTGAATTTGTTTCGCCTGAAAGAAATGGAGCTGGCTGCCTGGGGTGGCAGCTCCCCTGAGTCCTCAGTGGCACCAGCGTTCACTCTCTCTCCATCCAGGCCCTCCTGTGTGCACAGAGGTTTATATATATATATATATTTATTTTTTAATTTTATTTTATTTATTTTATTTTTTTTTTCTCTTCCATCAGTTAATTCATTTGTCTTTTGTTTTGCTGTTTCCAACACCATTTTGTTGTCTGCCTTATTCCTCAGCTTATAGCCAACCCTCTCAGGCGAGTGAGTCATGGGCTGCCTCAGGCCAAGCCCTGAGGATACCGACTTCTTCCGAGGGTCATGAATCTCCCATCTGGGAAGTTATAAAGAACTGCAGTGAGAAATAGCTACCACCACAAAATGCTTTCCTCCATATCCATTTTTCAGCTTTTCCATTGTCTGCACTTGACTGGTTCATTTAACATGTGCATTACCAGGGTTTTTTTTTTCCTTCACATTGCCTTTCCCACCAGAAAATGTCACCAACTCGCATCCAACTTTTGCTCAGAAAACTTGCAGGTTCATTTGTGTTCCAAAACCAGGCAGGTTTGCACCTTCAAAACGAAATATAAATACCTTCTTTTTTTTTTCCCCCCCCTGGAGCCCGTTTGAAGTTCAATTCCATGCCAAATAGTCCACCAGCTCACAGTAGTGCAATATTTTTGCTGGGCAGCTGGCCAGGCCGGTTGTTGGAATCTTTTGGAATCTGATGTGGATACTTGCAGCAGGATCTGTTTCACTTAGTGACTTCAGCTGTGTTAGTGGCAGAAATCCTCATTTGTAGCAGCAAGAATGAAAGTACCATGTTTTAGAAGAAAATTATTATACTGGTGGAGCAGATGGAGAGCTCCTGGCTGTGGTTTAGAACAGGGCAGGGAGATGCTGACACTTTCCCCCATGCCAGGAAAGGATGGGAGGTTGGGGCTCCCCTTGACACTCATAACTCCCATATACATTAAAATAAGCACCTTCCAGCTTTTCTGGATTTAAAACATCTAAACAATGAGGATTTTGTCTTAATCCCCAGGAGAAGTGCTCCTCTGTCACAGAAAGGCTCTTTTTTTCCTGGTGCACAAGAAGTTAATGTGTTCCTAAGCCCTCTTGCAGATGTGAGCAGTGTGATGCAGATAAGTTATATCAGGAGAGAGCGTTATCACTTGGGCTTACATATTTTGTGCTTATCCGTTGGACTCTAAAAAGCTGTTGCATTTAATTACTCATCTCTCAGAGCATTTATTAATCGTTTCTTAGCTCTTTGTTCATTTGCTGTAGATGTAACTTGACATATAAAGTGAGCCCAGTCGTTTCATAACCAAGCACATCTCGGGAGGAGTAAATCACTGAGTGATAGGAAAGGCCTTGCTCATCTTAGCATGTGCTGGTACAGCTCTAGCTGGGGCCTCTGGTACTTCAGAAATATAAATACCAGTGCCTTAAGCTGCCCCATCACCTGAGATGTCTGAGTCACTGATGAATTAGGTGACAGCTGCACATTGGACTGGAGATTTATAACCTTGTTTTATCACTGTTTAGCCTGCACAGCCCTTCACTCTCTGTGCATGAACCTTTCCCAGCTCCCCAGCACCTCGTGTGGGTGTCAGAGCTCACAGTGCTGCAGCCTCCCCTCTGCACCTTCGGTTAACAGAACAGTGTTGGGGTTGAGAACATCCCCACCAGCTGAATGCAGCATTCAGGGCAGTCTGACAAAAAGCCCCTCTTTAGTACCCAGTGCTGTAGAACTGCAGGTGTGAAGTCTGGTCAGCCTGAGCAGGGTGGTCACCTCTCACACTCTCTCCCTGCTCCCAAACACAAAGTCACCCCAAAGAAACATCAGAGGAAAATCCTGAGTGTTCAGCACTACTGACCACAAGTCCTGGGATCAGAGAGCTTCAGGGAACAGCGAAGGGTCAGCACTGCCTGAGTGGTTTCCTCCAAGACTTACAGGCTCTGCCAGGGGACTCAGGGCCAGGTTTCTCCCAGATATTTCAGTTCCCCTATGATTGCCACCAGAAAATAAAGAAACCTTTATTTCCTGGTAGCAAGAAACCTTTATTTCCATATAGAAACTTTTATTTCCTTATCAAAACCTTTCTTTTCTTAGCCAGCAGCATCCCACTTCTCTGTTGCCCTTTCCAAGAAGAGCAGCCCAGCAAACAGCAAAACAGCCACTGTCAAAAAAACCCAACAAAAACACCAAAACCCCACCTGCCTAAGAAATGAATGTCTCTATTCTGTCATTATGAGAAGAAATTATAAGGCCCAAGATCCTCTCAACCAGCTTGAGACATCTTAAGGAAGCCCCTAATTTAGGCAGGTGTTTCTCTTTTGCTGGAGTCAATGGAGTAAGGAAGCTCTGAGAACAGGAGAGGAGACATTTTATAAATGCTGTTGCTTTATTTCGTCTGTCTGTAAAAAAAAAAAAAAAAATCACAGCCCACCTGGGCTTTAAATTGCTTTTCAGGCTTTCCTAATGAATGTCTCTGAATATTTGCATGCCTTTTGTTTGCCCTCAATATGGGGAAAAGCTTAAGTCAACAAGTTTTTATTTGATTTGTAAATAATGCCAGAGTGACACTTTATTATGCATTCCCAGAACTCCATGTCTTATCCTCCAGATATGACGTGCCAGAGACATCACCAGAGACAGGCTGCCAGGTGCAGGGTAGGGGACAGAAATTAAAATAATTTTGAGGAAAGACCATCTAGAACTTTACCCTGTACCTCTGTTTAGCCCACAAACCGTCAGGAGCTGGTAAAATAATTGCTTTGGACAGATAATAAAACATCCTCCAGCAAAATGAAGGTATTTAATATACTGCTGAAGTCAATTTCCCTTATTTCTGCTGTCCTCTTGCTTTTAATAGTGGTTTAATGAAAAATTCAGAATTAATTGAAACTGGCATTAGACGTTCACGTGTTCCAGTGAGGATTTCATTGCTTCAATATTTCATAAGCTGACTTCACTGCTATGCTTCTCCTTATCCTGCTTTCATAGGCTAGGATATCATCCCTTTTCATAAAATGAAGGGCCCCAATGTGGGCAGATGGGGCTACATGAGGAAAGTTTGCCACCACACCATAGGCAAAGAAATAAAAATAATAACTGTTTTCCTCCTGCCACCATCTCCCCTCTCTGTACGACGATTTGCATCTGAGTCTTGATGGGAAAGAGCTGTCCTAAAAATAAACAGGATCTGTCTGAAAGGTGTCTGAGGGAGGTATTTGGCAACTGTCAGGCTGTCACGTATGCTGGGAGGATGGAGCTGATGGACTCGCTGACACCAGACAGGCTCTGCTGAAAGGAGAATGCCTTATGCTCCCCTTGGCACTCGCTGGGCAAATTCTGTTGGCCAGAGCCATCAGACCACGGTGTGTCTGGGGTGTGTTCCAGGTCTGGCTGCCATCAATGAGAGTCTGCCCTTGGAAGGCACTGGGAATTGGATCAGACCCCTGCTTTGCCCCTGAGGCTCTGGTTTTACACCAGGGATGAAGTTTGGCTCCCTCAGTGAATGTCACCCCAACGGAGGAGGAATCACCGGGCCCTGGGCTTGGGAGTTTCTGCAGGTCTCTGAAAATGAGACCCCTCGCTGAGGGACCTGGGTATGGGGATCACAGCCTGACCTTTTGCCTTTTCTTGGTTATAACAGCTTTGTCCCGCAGTTTCTCCATCTCTGATAGGGGTGGTGTTGTTCTGGCTTCGAGATTATTGGCATATTTGTAGGTCCAGGCATTTTTAAATGCTCCCAAACCATGACTGTGCTAAAAGCAGTTCCTGTTTCCCACAAGGTGCTTAATGAACGTGTGTTGCCCCATGCTGCAGTCATGGGGTGAGTAAACAGAAACACCAAGGCATGACATGACTCATCTCAAGCCTTTGCAGCAACTCGGTGGCAGAGCAAGGACCCAAGAATCCCAGACCCCACCAAAACAATCATACCTTTGGAGTCACCCAAGTCGGAAAGAAAATGTTGCGAGTGGAAGCTTCAGTTCTTCTCAATTGCACAGGGAAATCTCCACTGCCTGCGGTGTTACTGAAGATATTGGCTGCTGTTCTTGGCAGAGACATAATGTACTGGGGAGGGAAAAGGGAGGTGTGGAAGAAAGGTGGAAACCTCCTTGTTCCCCCATGGGAGAGTGGACACTGCTTTTATTCTCAAAGGGAGCTGACTGCTGCCATATCTGAAAATCTGACTGGTTTTTTATCTCCTGGGCAAGAGCAGCTCCTTTTTAGTGAAGAGCACACCCTGAACTCAACTGTCTTGCAGTACTTTGGTCTGAAAATACTGGTCTACGTTGAGAAGAATGAACGAGGGAATTGACGCCTGTAATATGGGCTGCAGAAAAGTTACCTACAAGATAAGAGGGTGACTTGATCTTTTCGAGAAAAAGATTAAAAAAGGCTTCCTTATCTTCATGGTGTTTGCTCTGAAGTGTCATCGTGTGACTGCCAGAGTCTGCCTTGCGGGATCAGTCAATTACAGCCCGTGGCTGACACCAACTCGTTCCTTTCATGGGTGGCATTGTATTTCCCAAAGTGTGGCTGGTTCCTCACGGCACTTCCAGGCCTCTGTGCCACCTGTGTGCCTGCTGTGGTGCTGACCCATGGTGCTGATCCCACTCACGTGTGGGGCAGGATCCCAGCAGCCCTGCAATTAGGCAGTGATCTGAAAGGAAGAGGAAATCCAGACGACGAGCCAGCGGTGTGAGTCAGTATCAGACATCTGAGGGTGTGATGAGGAGTGAGTGAGTCCTACCCCTTCTGGAGGGTCCCAGATTGTTTGTGAACAGGAGCTGTGCTGATCTCCTGGGGGAACCTGCACTGCAGCGATGAGGGGTGTTCACACAGCCAGGCTCTGTCTCACCAGGGTGCTCTGGCTCTCCTCTGTGAGGAATTTGTCACTGTGCAGCTGTACTTTTCTTCATTAAAACGGCCACGTTCAATAGCTGTGAGGTTGCTAAATGCCTAGTTTGCTAACTGATCCTCTCCCCAGCTGGCAGCTTTTCAGAGCAGGAGACATGAGGTTGCTAAACCCATTCATTTCTCACATGCACCCACGTTTCTAATGTCTGTGGAGATCCGGCTTCAAAAGTCCTCTGCGAGCCATTGGAATGAAGAGCACTCCGTGAAGACATTGTAATTATGCTGGGATTTAGGAGTGTGTGGAAATGACTCATGGAGATGTTTCCCAGCCAGCAGGCTGGCTCATGGAGCCAGGTGAGCTCTTCCCTGGAATGTGAAGCATGCAGCGTGGCAACTGGGAGGAACAGGTTTGGCAGGACATTTGAAGTTGCTCGCAGCCGACAGCCTCTTCAGAGCCACATCCCTGCTCTGCCAAACTCCGGGCTGGATGCTGCGCGCTGCCACGCCGGCGCCGGGGAGCTGGAGAGGATGGACACGCTGCGCAGAAGCCTGTCCCGATGGAAGAGGTACCACATCAAGGTGCACCTGGCTGATGAGGACCTGATGATGCCCCTGACGGTCCGGCCCAGGGACACGGTGATGGACCTCCGGGCTCTCCTGGTACGGGAGGGCATCACTTCCTGGAAGAAGACGTTTTATTACAACTCCAGGCAGCTCGAGGAGCACGAGACTCTCAAGGAAGCGAATATCCAGAATGGTTCTGTCCTCCTACTTGTCAGCAATAAAAGGTAGGCAAGGAGCTCGTCTGCCGTGGGGCGGTGCACAGGAAGGGGAATGCTCGGCCTGTCTCAGCCCCTTGGGACACTTTCTTGTCGGAGTTTGCAGAATGCAGACCAGGAACTCAAATCCTGCCACTTCCAGCAGGATTGAGATTCCAGGCTCTTCATATCCAGACGTGCTGTGCTGTGAAATAAGCAGGTCAGAGGAGGAAATCTGGTTGCTGCTGCCTGTCCTGTCTCGGATCAGGTCTCGTTTTCCTGGGTATGTGGCCAAGCACAGAGGGAGAGACACGGCAAGAAAAAAGGGCAGGGGAGATTGTGTGACATAGCAGAGTGTTCTGGGAACCTCTCACTTGTCCTGTTGTGCCCATGTCTCTCCACTTCGTAGGAAATACTTTCTGCAGGTATTTGGGGTCGGCACAGTCGTGCTGTGACAGAGAAGAGCTGCGAGCTGCCAGCTTACAGCAAACAGGGATGGCAAGAGGCTGCAGCTGCCCAAAACGTGTCTGAATCACCACAGAAAGTACAGTGAGACTCCCAGGAGAGCCAGTGCATGGGAGATCAATCACAGCAAGCACCGTGTTCCAGTGGGGATGAAAGCTGAGATAATGGACCTGGGACTCGCTGGCCCACAGGACAGTTTCGATTCAGTGTAGTGAATTTATGCCCACCTGCCCTGGCTTTCCTAATGCCTGGTTGGTGCTGCCAGCGTGATTAATTCTGTGAAGCATTTTGGGGATACTGGGTAGAAGAGGTGCGTTGTGGGTATGTTGAGTCTAATTCATCTTTCTAAATCCTGAGCCCTCTGAGTTATGTGTCTATGCTGATCAAGAGTTTCCTCTGCAGAAAAACGTGCACTAAAGACTTCAGTTCCTGATTATATGCCACATACTGGAATGGTCCTATTTTCCAGTCCAGAGGCAGCTTGAAATCTCACACAAAGAAGATTTAATAAAGCATTTCCTTTCAGAGCTCAGCCAGACACAAGAGATTTCACATCACTCAGCTAACTGCAAACCCCAAGTCACCCACGGCCCCTTTCTCCGACATCTCATTTCAGTTCTCTGATTAACTTGGCTCAGCTCCTCCTTTTCACCTTGTTTTTAATGGCAGAAGCACTTCTATTTGTTGTTGTTTCCAGTATTTATTTTCCTAAGTTTTACAGGCTGAATTTTTGAGAGTGAAAAAGGGATTTGGAGGGTCTGAGTTGATGGAGTGCACATATTGATGTTCTTTTGGCAGATGCTTGGTTTCCATAGTGTGCTCTGCACCTTCCCACGTGCTGCAAAAGCAGCCATGCAAAACTTACCGGGAGATCCTGCCCCGGTGTGCTGAGTTCAGGGGGCCCAGCTGAAGTCACTGACTATTTCTGAAACTCTAGAGCCTGTTGCTCAAAGTCCCAGCTCAGTTTTTTTGAGTACATTAAAAAGGGAGTGGGATTTCGAATATTTTTTTCCCTTGGATTTCCTGGAAACCTTCCTGGTTCCTAAACAAGCATCTTTGGCCAATCTCCTATTGCTTTTTCCAGGGCTGGGTGCAGTGTGGGGAGTGTCCAGCCTCTACCTGAAGTCGTGTCTCCTTAATTTTTTTGACATAAAGGATTATTGGGTTGTGCCAAGCTCAGCCACTCCCAAAGGGCTTTCTGTGGCATGTAAATGCCCAGATGTTGGGGACACATTTCTCTAAAGGTGCATGGGGTGACTGAGCTATGCTGGGATGGCTCCTTTAGATATTTCTGAGATGTGCTCGTGTGTGGGACAGTCCTGGGCCTTGCCAGGTCTTCAGCACAGAGAGGTTTTAGAGGATTTTAGATGCCTGTCTCTCACTGCCTCTGGGAGTTGGGAAATACAGAGTGGGAGAAGGCTGCATTGTAACTGAGATTACAGCACCAGTCTGAGCCTTAAGGTTACTCAGGCAGATCTTTAGGTATTATAAATCCGTGTTGCACCAACAGTGTCTTTGGAAATACACTGGTCTGTGTCAGCTGGGCAACAGTGAATGACTGTGGGGACTGTAACAAGAGCAGCCCATGCAGTGTTGGGACTGTGTAGGAGCCACAGGAGGGGACAGAGAAAACACAGTGCTCCATCTGGCCAGCAGTCCTGAGCATTTAAGAGTTGGTTTTAGTGTTTTGCCAACTCAGTGAAGTGTGGACCCTCTCCATCAAAGGCAAGCATCTACTTCTTCAGTTCTCCCTGAGAATCTTGGTGTCTCCCAGTGACTCCTTTGTCCTGAGGTACGAGCCAAACAGAGCGATATTAATTCCAAAAGTGGAGTTGCTGTGATTGCCAAGGACTGCAGCTCAGTGTCGTGCCTATAAATATTAATGGTCACTCTGCATGCTGTGTGTTCCTGCAATGGGCTCACGGGACAGTTTGCTTTGAACCAGAGAAAACATGAAAATGACCCTATTTTTCATCCTCCCCTCCCCGCTTAATGCCTTTGTAGATAATTGGCATTTAGCAAAGGCCAAGTCAGCATTTCCACTTCTTGCTTGTATTTTCTGGGGTTTGTAACTTAGTCATAAAAATTCACTTAAGGCGGCAGCTTGGCAGGAAAGGGATCAGCATACCAGCTAATGCTGAAAATTTATTTAGACCTTAATGTTTAAAAGTTCGAGCAAGCCATTTTGGAGATCAGTCAACATGACCTCTCGCCCTGGGAAAACACACGGGCTGGCCAGAACTGTGAACACCACATCCACCTAGGATGCAATTCTCCTTTGTGCAGAGCCTGTTAATCACATTACTGCTGTGCTGACTGAAATTGCAATCCTGTTGCAGTAGAGGGCTGAGCAAAGAACTCGCTGAAAAACAGTTTCTGCCCTAGAGAGTGATATAGTACAACAACACGGTTTGCCAGCGGGTGAAACAAGCAAAGCAAGAGTTGAAATGGGAGTGAACAAGCAGAGAAATGGGCCAGCACGTGGTGTTCAAGCCATGGGTGCCCAACAGGAGACCACCAGTGGGTGTGGGTGTGAGCAGAACAACCAGCCAGCACGGATGCAGAAGCATCCACGGGCACGCAACAGGCTGTCCCAAACGCCCGAGGCACGAGCAGTCCTGGCACTGCCGACCACGCCACGGCAGAACCCGTTTGGCTCGCTCTGGAGGCGGCGCAGGGCCCCAGAGCCAGGGAGCTGCTCAGCTGGTCCGGTGGTGCTGATGTGGGAGTTCCTGAAACTGGCACGGCTCTTCCTGAATTCCGCCTGCTGCAGCAGGGAGCTCTTTGCTGGCTGTGTGCTGTGGAACACCAGGCAACAAGGGCACCCCTGGGACAGTGAGCAGAGAGATGGAGAGTGGGCACATGGAATCAGCTGCTCCTTGCTGAGCGTTTGTTGGCTGCATTTTCATGTTCAAGAGGAGATGGAGGACTATTGCCCTGAACTGGTGAATCCACTGCTTAACCCGTGAGCTGTTTCAAACAGAGGATGTTAGTGGGTGATCCAGAGTGATCCCTAGACCTGCCCATTCCTAGCGATGTGCAGCTCCAGACAGGAAAAAGTTCCAGTTAGGAAAAAGTTTTTATTGAAAAAGTGATAGAGTACTGGAATCATCTGCCCGGGGAGGTGGTGGAGTCGCCATCCCTGGATGTGTTTAAAAAGAGACTGGATGTGACACTCCATGGTTTAGTTGAGGAGGTGTTAGGGCACGGGTTGGACTCGATCTTAAAGGTCTCTTGCAACCCAGTGATTCTGTGTGTGATTCTGTGTGATCTGTGTGTGATCTGTATGTGATCTGTGTGTGATTCTGTGTGATCTGTGTGATCCTGTGTGTGATCCTGTGTGTGATTCTGTGTGTGATCTGTGTGTGATCTGTGTGTGATCCTGTGTGTGATTTTGGTGTGATCCTGTGTGTGATTCTGTGTGATCTGTGTGCCAGAGTGGGCAGGGACTGCTCCTTGTCGGGTGCCTGGATGTGCAGGTTTGGAGAGTAAGAATTTAATAGGAAAACCTTGGCCATTCTGTGCCAGCCGTCCTCTTAATGCAAGAGGAAATCCCAGGCACATTTGATTTACTGGCACAGACTCAGCCACAGGACAGGGGTCCCCTCAGCCTTTTGGAAGCTGAGGTTCATTGAGGCCAGGTAGCTTTTGTCATCCTATATGGCTTGCCTGGAGAATGGAGTTCAGGAGGTCATTGGTGAATAGGTTAAATAAAGCAGATGCCAGCACTGAGTTCAGCAGAAGTCTATTATCTGGAATCTATTGGTGTTGATTTTCTGGCCTGGAGCCACCTGAAAGCATCTATCTCAGGGCATTAGCTCAGTTTCCATAACAACTCATCTAGGAACAACTCCTGACAGCTCCAAGAGCAGCCCAAGGTCCCACGTGGTCTGTCGTAGCCACTCCTAAGTCCAAATAAGCATGTCCAGGTTTCTCCCTCTCCTACAATCCAGCCTCAGTGTCCCTTGTGAGTGTCAGTCCTTATAGAAGCTTTGACATGCTTGGGAACCTGCTTCATCCTTCAGAGGCTGCTCAGTCTAGTTTTCCAAAGGTCCATCCACTAAAGGATGGATATTTTGCCTCCTGCCAGAATAACAAACCCATCCATCCTTGGGGAGCCTGCTGCATTCCCTTATTGACATTCAGCCTACAGCCTCTGATTTTTTGGAATCGTAGATGAAATCTATGACTGAGCCACTTGCACAAGGTCCAGTTTAGCTGATGCTAAACTCTTGCCTGTGTTTGACTCTGTGATGACAAAAGGAGCAATGACAGGCGCTGGGCAGTGGCTCACTCCACACTGACATCACTGTCCTGTCACCCCTGCTCACTGTCACTGGAATTGCGTGGGAAGCAGTCACCAAGCACAGCAGGTGATGTTGGACCTCTAGAAACCAAAAAACCCCCTAATGGGATCTACACAGTTTGACCCTGAAAGCTCAGACCTGAAAGAAGTTCTTTACTCTGGCTTTCAGTGTGGTTTTTTGATGCCTGCTCTTTGCGCTGACCTTCCTGCTCCTGGGGTTGCTCAGCAATTACTCCTCAGCGTGGAGGGGAGACTTTTCACCCCCATCCAACTTCTCCAGCCTTGCCCTGTTAAGCTCAGGCCTAGCAGCAGGCTCGGAGGCATCTCACGGTAGGATAACGATCCTTTAAATAGCACTGGGAGTCTCTCTTCTCAGGGAGAACTAATTAAGTTCTTCAGTACATGCTTAGACATATGCTGACCTGGTATGGCCTTAACAGGCCCGCTTCCATCTACCAGATAAATAACACTGGCTCAAAAATATCCTCCTAGAGATGTGTTACTGAGGCAACAGCCAGGTGGGGGGCTGCCTGCATCTCCGTGGCTGAAGGCAGGATTTATGTGTATCACTCACGGGCCAAGCTCTCTGCTGGTGTTCTCACTTAAGTGATTTTTAAGTTCTGAAAGCACCGGTGCAGTTTCCTCTGCTGCCACCTCGCAGCGCACGGGCCAGACAGCGACACCTGTATTTAGCTCATTTACTTTGCTGTTCAGCCCAAGAGGCTCATTTAACAAAAGCACAGGGTTGCATGGACAGAGAATGTGGTGCATGGGACCTGAGTTCCTCCCCGTGCAGTTGCATGGGATTGCAGTAGATGAAACGGAGCTAATGTGTCCCCCGGGGGTCTGTCTTGGCTCCAGGCAGAGAATTAATGAGTGGGAAGTACATCCTGAACTAGGTTTCTTTGTGGTGTGATACAGCCCAGCTTCCTGGACTTCTCTGTAGTTGTACTGGTTTATATCAGGGGAGGGCTTTGCCCAGTTGGGGTAAATCCCCTCTCCTGTGTCGTGGTGTTTCATGGGGCAGATGTGCTGCAGGGTGGGCTCACAGCAAACCCTTGGCTGCCAAAACCCCCTGAAAATTCAAGAGAAGAAGCAAGTTCTGAAATATGAATCCTGTTCTGGCTTTTGCAGCAAACCCAACCAGTGACTGGTATCAGCCTCACTAGACTGATCCGCTGCTAGAACACAACAAAAACTCCCACCCCACAGACTCCGAAATAGTCTCTAAGACCTGATGAAATATTTGCAGCACAGGCTCAGTTTCTCGTCATAAATTGCAAACATAATTGCAAACAGCGATTCACAGGAGTCAAAAGACTCAGCCCTGCTCTTACTGGCTCGCCTGGGTAGGGTGGCTGCCTGGTAGAGTTGCTGGGGGCCATGAGAACTTTAGTTGCAGTCCAAGGTGGGATAATGAGCTCTCCAAGCAAATCCCAGCCCTAAAGAGGTACCCCTACAAACCTGGAAGAGCTTTAGGCTCTCTTCTGGAGACCCCAGGGCATAGCCCTGGATTTTCAGAAGAGTAACTTAGAAAATAATTCTACTTTTGCTAAGTTTAAGCCTTCTGTGGAGGGCCTGTAACCCTGTCAAAAGATGTTGATGGACCCACAACCCCAGAAAGCCACCATTTAGTGCTAATGCTTGAGGGTGAATGTGTTGAGAGCAATTCAAGCTCTGTCTTACTGGAAACATTCTCAAAGTGCTCCTGAAGCTACAGACCGCCCTTGTTCCAAGATGAAAAATGGATTTCCAGGAGCAGGCATTAAAGAGGAAGAGCCTTGCTTGTGAGAAAAAGGCTTCCAGACAGTTGTGGATTATCTGAAGGAGGGTGAAGGCATCTTCTGTGGAAGGATAAACAGGTTTGAAACCCTGCAAGTGGCTTATCCTCGGTTACACAGAGCGAGTGCAGAACAAAACCACCCAGGGGATGAGGTTTTACATTCTCCACACGGCAGGGTCAGCGCCTGCTTGGTCAAATGCCATTTCTGATTGCATCTCTGCAGTGCTCCAAGTATTTGCCTCTTTCTTATTCAGGTAACAAAGAGCACAGCCAAAGCCATGAGAGACGGGGAGTGTGACCAGGGCTGAAGGGAAGCAGATGGAAGAGAGCTTGGCCATGGAGAGGCAGCCCAGCCACCAGCGTTGGTAAGTCCTTCCCTGCAGCCAGCTCAAGGACTGTTCAGAAAGCAGCTCCAAGTGTTCTCAGCGTGGTGCCCATGAATAATTAACCCAAACAAAACAACAAATAGCGTTTCCTCGTCAGCCATGTGCCATGTGGTCCCAGCTGCCAGCAGAGGAGCGTGGTCAGACTGACTCAGCTCCTGAGAGAAATGAATCAGGGGAACGCCCAGGAGGGGATTTCTGCCTGGGCCAGGGAGCCAGGAGGAGCTGACGTGGATTTTGTGTAGGGCCCTGGATGGGAACGTGGGACATCGGAGCCTCCTTCCGACTCGTCCTCAGGATTCTGCAGTAAGTTGCTGGTCTTGGCTTTTGTTTTCCTACATGTGAGTGTGAGATAATTAATTTTCCCTTTCAGCCTGTCCATCCAGCTATGTCTGCCTGGGCTCCAGGACACTTTCTGTACAGTGGAGCCCCATTTCCAGGTTGCAGCCTGTGTACAGCAAATAAGTGATAAGTGCACTAGAGACAGCCCTGGAGCTCGGCAGCCTTTGTATATCCAAAGGACAGGGTTTAGTTACACCAAAACTGCCTCAGTTTTGAGCCAGGGTTTGTGAGGCAGTGAGCTTCCTTGTGTTCTTCTTCCATCTGTGGCTGGTCCCTGGCTTTGCCCCGCTCCAATAACTTCTGAACCAGCTGACCTGATTCAACCCAATTTGATGGAAAGGGAGAGGTCTCAGAGACCCAAGATTCCTGCAATTTTCATGAGCAAACAGCATCTGGATAGAAGGGAGACATTTAAGTTAATATCCTGCTGAAGGAAAGGTAATTACACCTCTTGCTCCCTGCCTGTTTTGGGCTGCAGCAGCCAGGTGACCGGCTGGCATTTGGATATGACTGGTCAGTCAGTTCCTGCTCAGCTCCAAGGCAGCCCCTGTGCTTGCTACCCCTTCCCTGCAAAGCAAGAAGCTGCTGGAACAGCCAAGGATTTTGCTGGGAAGGTGTGGAGGGCATCAGGTGCCCTGAGGATATTGCAGTAAGCTGGGAGCACCAAGAAAGGAAGAAATAAAAAGCAGTTGGCATACACAAATCAGAGGAAGAACGGGTTGCACCAGTTCCTTACTCACAGAACAGCTTGATTTTTAGGCTCAAACTTATTTTCAGGAAAAAAACCCCCAGGATGTTTCACTAATCTCTACAGTACTTTCCCCAGAAAATTCCAATGACTGGCAACTGTCTTACCAAACAACCCCAAATCTGCATTTTCTGTTTTGCAACTGACTTTTTTTGGCCACGAGAAAACTTTTGGTTCTTTTTTTCCCAACACATGCATTTGACAAAATGCTATGGAAAACAGAATTTTTCCTTTTCTTTTTCCCGAAGAATAAAAGTATTCCCCCGAGTACACACTTGGACCTGGCACAGAAAGAGATTCTAAGACAAAAACGCGAACACAGCTGAAGATCTTTCAGTCTAAGCAACTGAGATGGACAGAGAAGCGTGGGAAGAAGGAATGTGACTTTTCCAAGGTCAACCAACAAGGCAGAGGTGGAGCTTGTGGAGAGCTGGTGCTGTTGGGTCAGCAGTTCTGCCACTTGGCCATGCGGCGCCTCTGCGAGTCTGTCTACCCTGAAATAATGAATTTCTTGGAGCCGAGCCAGTGCTTTCCTGAGTGCTTGGAAAGTGCCTCACACAGCCCTGGGTGTAGCCATAAATAATAATTAAAATGATGATGATAATAATAATAATAATAATAATAATATTAAAGTGGATGTGTGCCACTGGAGATGGGACACGCTGAGCAACAGAGTCCTAAATCTGTGCCCCTCATCTAGTGAAAGGTAAAGTTTGCTTCACAAAGCCTGGGCGACAGGATTTGCTTCCCTGGACTTGATAATCACAGTCTTTTGCTCTGCAAAAGGCAAACTGACCTGAGCTGGATTAGGTCCAGTATCTACTCTAACACCTCCTGCCTGTAGCTGGCAGCTCTGGTCAGCTCTGGAAGGTTTTTTTGCAGCTCAGGGGAATATCTGGAAAGACTAAATTAACCGTGGTGGTGTGGGGAGCTGCCTGGACTAATGTTTTTTTCAGAGATAGGCTTTGATTGACACTTCAAATCTGCCTGACAATCTTTTATTCTAAGCGCAGTCGCTGCCTTTCTTCAGAGCAGGAAGAGCTGGTTTGGTTGCTGTCCTTCAAATGATGCATCTTATCACATGGGAGAAAGTAGGAAAAAACCCCACAAACCGCCTAGAAAGAGCCACAGGACCAGCATAAAAAGAGGTAAAATGAACTGGATCTGTTTGAGGTATTTCTGCTTTATTCCTCTACACCACAAGCAAGACACTTGAGGACAGGGGCTGTGCTCTGAGGAACAGGAGCTGCCTGGTTTTTTTTGCTTTGTTTGCCTGTTTATTATGTTGTTGTTTCCTGCAAGAGATTTGTTTAATGCTTTGCTAATGGGACTGTGCAATTCTCCAGTGATGAGAGAATTGTGGAATACCCTGAGTGGGAAGGGACCCACAGGATCATCCAGTCCAACTCCTGGCCCTGCACAGACACCCCAACAATTCCCCCCTGTGCATCCCTGGGAGTGTTGTCCAAAAGCCCCTGGAGCTCTGGCAGCCTCGGGCTGTGCCCATTCCCTGGGGGAATTCAGTGCCCCAGCACCCTCGGAGGGGGGGAAGAACCTTTCCCTGAATTCCAATTTAAACCCCCCTGACACAGCTCCAGCCACTCCCTGACGTTTCCAGAGCCAGTACTGGGAAGACAGAGGGACAACCTCTTTTCCTCACTCGTTTTACACTGCCTCTTCTACCTGCCCTCCCCATGCTGCCTCTTCCTCCTGGTTGCAGGTATCCTGAGTGCTTGCTAAATGGTGGGATCACACCACTCAGCTGCTCTCAGAACAGGTGGAAGCCACTTTTTGTGCTGTAATTTAGACATTTGGGGTTTCCCTGAGGCTGGCCAAGAAGGTCAGATCACCAAATGGACAGAGGGGGATGCTTCGAATCCTCTTCTGGACACACCTAGGTGGAACAATAAGTCTTTTATTTGAGATGTCCTGTCTCTCCTTGATTTTTTTAGGTCCTTCAAAACCAGCCAGGCTCTTTAGGGTTTTGCCTTTCTGCAAAAGGCAAACTGACCTGAGCTGGATTAGGTCCAGTATCTACTCTAACACCTCCTGCCTGTAGCTGGCAGCTCTGGTCAGCTCTGGAAGGCTTTTTGCAGCTCAGGGGGATATCTGTAAAGACTAAATTAACTGTGCTGGTGTGGGGAGCTGCCTGGCCACCAGAAAAGATGCTGACAGTAAGGACTACTGTGAAATGGATGTTTCCCTTGTTCTCTGTGAACACAGGTGTGGACAAGACCAGGGACCAGCACTGGAAGGTGGCTTAGGTCCTGAGTGTATCACAAGATGGAGAAGTTTGCAACGTGGCAGTGCTGCTCCGTGGATGGGACTGCTGCCTGGTGGGACTGTTCACCTTTGGGCTGGGGCATCACAGACAGGATGATCCAAAGCACTGCTGCTTTACCTCCTCCCTGGAGCCCCAGCCAGGCCTTTCCAGCAGCTCCTTCTCCTGAGGCTCACGAGCAGAAGACAAGCCCAGGCAGGTGATCTCCCCCAGCACTCGTCAGGCAGCTCAGGCTGGGGCACGTTTCAGTGACTTTGCTGTGCTTCTCCTGTACCTGAGACATGCATGCATCAAGTGGTTCAGCTCACAGGGCCATCAGCCTGGCAGCTTTCCTCAGCACTACATTTACTTTTTAAAGTTTCCTCAGCGTTGTGTCCAGAGGGAACGGAGGAACAGATGCAGCTTGTGAAGTCTGCCTTTAATTCACCTGCCTCATTTAATTTCCTGCCCTGCCTACTAATCAATGAGTCTGCACTGGGGGCTCTGGGAATGCCAAGGTTTTTCCATATCCAGGAGAATTCAACAGAGAGCCTGAGCTCCTGGGGTCTCGTGCAGGCTGTGTCAGGTCTCCTTTGAGGCTGCTTAGTTGTGGATTTCCCACCCCCAGGAGCACTTGCAGACGCTCTGCAGCCCATGGCAGCTGCACTTCATTTCCTTGCACATTATCCTCTCATAGCCTGTGTGGCATTCCCTCCTGGAAGGGCTCTCCTTCGAGGTTTTCAGCCCCAGGCCTTGCTTTTGAGGGCCACACGCTTTTCTTTCTGGGGCTGTGCCCATGGCAGCTCTGCTGTTCTGTGTCAGACTCGCTGCCGGGGTCCATCTGGGCCTCGTCACCTCCCAGGGCTTCCAGTGGCACCAGCAGAGCCTGCCAGGGGCTCCTTTCTCCCTCGCAGGGCCCCGAGTGTGTCACTGCCAGGTGTCCCTTGTCCAAGGACAGTGGCACCATCCCAGCTCACTGTCAGGCACTGCCTCAGACATTCAGGAAGTGCCACCGAGAGGCTTTCTGGCACTTCTGCTTTGTTTAAGCTGACTGCCACTGTCCTGGGGGGTTGGTTTTTTTTGGGCTCCTGTTAATTCCAGGCAGTGCTGCTGTGTTGCTTAACCAGCGGTGTCAGAGCCCTGGGAGACAGGAAGGCTCCTTGGCCTGGTAGCACCTCTTTTGTGACACTGCTGCTTTACCTCACGTATTATATTCTGCACCAGATTGCTCTTTGCCTGCTAAAATGGACAATTAGGATCCAGTTGTCATGCAAATGGCACGGTGGAATAAAAAAAACCGTGGGGAGCAAAATCCTGAATAAGCTGTTATGTCAGCCTTTGTGATGGCTTCAACTCTGCTCCTGCTCTGGGAAGGATCAGGAGGAGAGAACCTGTTGTGCCTTTTGTGTTTTACAGGCACAAGCTCGATGTAAGGCTGCCTTTAGGCCCTGGCAGCCCTGATAAAGTGTGTGAGTGCAAACCTAACAGACAGATTCCTCCTACACTGGAAATCTGATGATTGCCTTGTTTTTCCAAGGCTCTGTTTTTTATACCACAGGCCAAACCCGTGGGGTAATTGCCAGGCTCTGCTCAGGGCTGAGGTGACGTGGTGAGAGTGAATGCTGAAATTTCAATCTGCCACAAAATGTGCTCCTAATCCTGATGGCCCCGTAATTGTGATGTTGCCACTGGTGTCACTGAGGGTCGTTCTTGTCGCTGTTTTCCCGTGTTTGCTGCTAAAAGTCATAAATGAAGAGAAACATTTACATTTGTAAAGGAGTCGAAATTTACCGTGGAATTAAACACACAGAAGCCTGAAAAGCCGAGTGGAAGAGGTATGTCTTCATTTCAAATGGCAAGTGGTAGCAATGGAAAGCGATGTTTTGTTGACAGAGCTGCTTTTACTGCAGACCTGCTTTGCATTTCCCCGGGCCATGGGCAACCAAGAACGAAGCTGAGTGCTCTCTCATCTTTGAGAGCTGAGGTGGAATATCCGTGTTCGTAAAGCGTTCAGGAGGTCAGTGTTGTGAGGGTGACCTGAGCTTGTGCCCTGCCTGTGAGATCCAGGGGGAAAACAATGCCTGGCCGTATCTCATGGGAATGGTGGCTTCCAAGGAACAAGTGTGAAGGGTGGTGGAGCCAGACGGATGAGCTGAGTTCAAAGTCCTCCTAGGAGCTATGGCAACAAAACTTGCATATCTACTCAGAGAAGCCTTTGCAACTGCCATAAATGACTTTAAATGGCCTTATTTTCCTGCTAGCAGCGAAGTAAGCAGCTTCAATGGGGAGGAGTAAATCCACTTGATTACACACGTTGCTGGGAACAACACTCTTATTGGTTATTACTAATAACCCAATCTATTACTGGCAGCGTGGCTGCTGAAACAGGCACTCCTGTCTGCCAGGGAATAACTGTGCTGCTCCTAAATTTCCCATTACAACGGAACAGGGGGAGTCAGAAGGGCCTCAAGGGAGGAAACTCGGTAGGAAGCAAAGTCAACGTGGAACACTTTGGTTATAAACAACGTGTGTGGCAGATGAAAGGCACCGGGGCCAGTTTATCTTTTGAGGAGGATTTTCTGCCAGGCAAGGCTGAGCTCTGTCTGTCCTGACACTTTCCTAAGGCCAGCCCTGGTGTTTGTGTGCCAGGTCATGAGGTGATGGAGGAAAGAGGGGCTTCCAGACCTTGGATGTGCAAAGCAGCTCAAGCTCAGGGCTCCAGTCCAGGATTTAGATGAAATTTCTCCATTGGAATCAGTGGCAAAGCACCTGATGGCCACAGCAGGGGTGTTCTCACACGGCAACGCCCTGGGAAATTCTCTCTTGGAATAGATCAGATTCTGCTCTTATTTATGTAATTATAAACTCAGCGTAGCTCCATTTGAAACAACTGTTTTCATCCCATGCAAATAAGATCAAGATCTGGCCCAGGCTGCTTTTGTACACAATGGAAACTGGCTGAATTATGGAAAACAGGAAACAAATCTAATGTAAATCTGAATGGAAATATCATGCTCTCTGTTGCATCAGAATAAATTGGAAGGAAGTCTGTTGATTCTAGTGGAATTCATCTGGATTTACACCAGACTGTGGTTCAGCATTTGTCAGTTGGCTGCACACCGACATCAAAACTCAAACCATGCCACCTCATCTGAATAGCTTTGAGCGTTTTCTCCCTTTTCCTTTGTATTTAAGCAGTTGCCTCTGCATCCCGATGGCTGATTAGCCTTTTCAAAAAAATAAACCCCTGCAAACAGGCACCAGCAAACAAGCCTTGCTCTCACCAGCATTTGCAGAATCTAAATGATGAATGTGAAGTACTGAGCTTGGGTTTAGAGTCACTTAAACTTGCTCCTGCCCCTCTGTGTTCACACTTTAGAGCAGCAGGATCGAGCTCATGGGGGGACAGATCTTGACAAAACCATTCTGATTTCCCCAAAGGAATCCCAAAGGCAAATTCCCTGCCTTCCTACCAGCACGGGAAGGGCCAGCAGTTTCTTGGGATGCACAGGATTTACCCTTCAGCAGATCAGCAAAATATTGTCATAACTTTCACTCTTCCTTCTTCAGGCAGATGGTCAAAGTGGAGCCCCAACCCTCCCTAATGGATCTAACAGGGAACCTAACGAATTTAATAGGGAATTCATTAAAATGGATTTAATAGGGAATTGTGTCATGCTCTGTTTCCACAGGCAAGTCCCTGTGCAGGGGAACATGGGAACCTGTGGGTGCTTTTCGTGGGAAAGCAAGAGGGTTAATTAAAGCCTGAGCAACAAATTTGACTCCTTGAGTGAAAGTCACTGGAAAAACACAATATCTGAGCAAGAGCACAGCCACGTCAGCCCTTCCCGTGAATCTCCTATACCCCAGCTTCTTACTTAATTCAGTTTTTAATCTGTGCTCATGTTTCTCGTCAGATAATTAGCAAAATGCATCTTAATTAAAACAAGAGGAGGAGGAGAAGACGCAAACAAACGCAAGCCCTAAGTCAGTGGGATTCAGGGAGGGGCAAAGCCGGTATGCAAATACAAATCTTGAGGCAAACATGATAATAACAGTTATGGAGAGTGTATCAAAGGTGAAGAGTTTTGTGAAAGCTGGGTAACTGTTTGCCTGTACACCCTTCTGGAAAAAGGGACTGAAAAAACTGATGGCTGAGTACCACAGAGCCTGACCTGAAATCAGTCTCCTGGGGAGAAGAGCTGGGGGAGCTGTGTGGTCCGCGGTCTTTGTTTTTCTATTTTTCTGTCACTGGTTTTCCGTGTGATCCTCAGGAAATTACCTGGGTGAGGTTTTCCCAAGTGGCCCCTGCCTGTGGCTGCTGTCATGTGTGGATGTTCAGCCTGAGATGTGCCTGATCACCCTTTGCTGCACCACGAGCGACAGGGCACACGTGGATCTCAGCCACAGGATCCGAACGTGCCGGCCACTGCCTCCCAGAGTCCTTATGGTCCCAGCTGTAAATTGATACAATAAATACTTTCCTGATTTGATAAAGCTGTTAAAGGCTCTCTAATGAAACAGAGGCTATGAAAGAGCTGTGATTATTATGGATTATTTTGGCTTAGGCTTATTCCTAAGCCTGTGTTCAAGGCCAGGTTGGATGGGACCCTGAGCAACCTGGTCTAGCGAGTGGCATTCCTGCCACCCACGGCAGGTGGTTGGAACTGGATGAGCTTTAAAGTCCCTTCAAACCCAAACCATTCAGTGATTCTATGCTTCCTGCAGGTGAGCTCTGCCTAATTTGTGAGAGCTTTCTCGCTGCTGCACGCCCCGTGTGGAACGCGATGTCTTTGCTCTCTTGGTTCTGTCCTTTACAGCATCACCTGCAACAACTTCCTGCAGCCAGGATGCACCTGACAGTTGTGGATACACAAATAGAAGCTCCAGCTCACTCATTATCACAGCCTCTCTAGCTGTGTTTGCCATTTACCACAGGCTTATTCCATCCGTGCCAGTGAAGCTGGCGTGTGCGAACCTGGAAGCGAAGAGAGAGGATTGATGAGAAGGAGCTGGGTCTCGGCCCAGTCCCGGCTCTCTGAAGGACTGCACCATGTCCAGTCACAGAATCAGAGTGATTTTTAAGGAAATAACGTGTTTCCTGCAGTGACTACTCCCCTGGTCAAAAAGCTTCACTCCTGGCAGCTTCTTGCTTTCATTTTCTTGTCCTTGATCCTCAGCTCAGGTGTATCAGAATCTCTGTACAGATGTCAATGAAGATGCATCTGCTCATGTGAGCTAAAGACCTGACCCAAACCTCGGAGTCATGGAATGTCCTGAGCTGGGAGGGACCCACAGGGATCATCCAGTCTAACCCCAGTCCCTGCACACCCCGAAATCCCACCCTGTGCATCTCTTGGGAGCGTTGTCCTTGGAAGCCTCGGGGCCGGGACCATTCCCTGGGGAGCCTGGGCAGTGCCCAGGACCTCTGGGACCTTTCCCTGACATCCATCCCAAGCCCTGACACAGCTCCAGCCCTTCCTGGGCTCCTGTCCCTGTCCCAGAGCAGAGCTCAGCCCCTGCCCCTCCGCCTCCCCTCGGGAGGAGCTGCAGCCCCCGAGGAGGCTCCCCTCAATGTCCTCTGCTCCAGAGGGCTTGCACTGGACTGCCAATATCCATAATCCTCGGGAACCAGCTAAAGTCAATTTTTCAACCTCCTTGTGGAGTCTCAGCTGCATCATTGGTCTTTACTCACTGCCTGTAAATGATCCAAGTGCACATGAGCATAAAGCTGATACTGAGGTGGATGTAGTGGGGCCACCAAATAGAGGCAAGAGAGAATCACAATTGCAGAGACGTTTTCTGCTCCAGCAATACAAGAAGATGGGGGGCAGTTATTGTTTGTTTATGGGAGTAAAACTCTTTAGGCAAGGACCTTAAAAGTGGGAATAATTATAATTTACTGTTCACACCATGCAGTGGGGAATCAGGCCCAGGCTTGTAGCTACAAGCTTTAGCTATAAATGCTGTGGACTGACTGTGCTGTAAAGAGCTTTACTGAGTCACATTGATTTCAGCACTGCTTTCCCCAGGGAACGGCACTGTTTTATTCCAGTGTGGATGTGAGATGCTGCACTTGATTCTGATCTCATATTCTGAAAAATCGAGGGATTTTTGGTGGGTTTATGCCTGACTTACTTGCATATGCATGGAACGAGCCTTCAAGAGGTGACACAACTTTGATAAGACTCTTATTTAAGTTATTCTTCTAATTAAACCCCATTATGTCGGGCAGAATCCTGTCCATTTCCTCACAGAGACTCTGTGAACACTGAGCTGGGGCTTATGGCAGAAATCAGGTTTGCCCATGCTGGCAATAGAACAGGTTATCCTGTAAGCCCAGAGTAAATTTGCAAACTCCATTTGTTAAAAAGAAATGCATTAATGGGTTCTGTGACTGATCTCCTGAAATGTCATTTGAATGGTTTTGACTGTGCATTTGTTTTATTCCTGGGAAATTTCACAGCACAAAAAGACTTTTATTTCCCTTCTTCATTTGCCAAGAATCTCTTTGAAAGTTGTCTGTAAAATAGACTGAGGTTTGGGTCAGGTCTTTAGCTCACATGAGCAGATGCATCTTCATTGACATCTGTACAGAGATTCTGATACACCTGAGCTGAGGATCAAGGACAAGAAAACGAAAGCAAGAAGCTGCCAGGAGTGAAGCTTTTTGACCAGGGGAGTAGTCACTGCAGGAAACACGTTATTTTCTTAAAAAAAAAAAGAAAATATTTTTCTAAAATTGCAAGCTTAGTCTTCGGGATATGAATGCCTAGAACAAGTCTCCCTGACCCAGTGCTGTTCTTCCATCAATCCCTTTTTATGCTGTTAATTTGAGGCCTTTCCCATGGCTTTCCTGCTCTGCCTCCCAGGGCATGTGCAGGAAATGCTGGGTGGTTTGAATTAAAATGCTCCACTGTGAGAAAAGTGGAAAAAAAAAAAAAAAAATTTAAATAAAATCTTTGCTGACAGTGAATTGGAGAATGTGGTGCTGTGGAAGAGTCTGGATTATTTTAGATGATTTTAGTGCTTCTAAAAGCAAATGCTCAAAAGCCAGATGCTGAGAATGCAGCAGATAATGTAGGTGGATTGATGTGCACAGATGTGCTCGGGTGAAGAAGAGACGGGGACACAAAGTAGGTGTGGGAGTAAGGAGAACCACCCAGAGGCTAATGAGACACTAACATGGGGAATAAAAGGAGGAAAAAAAAAGGAAAAAATGAGTTCACTGAAGCTTTGGTCTAGCCCTGAGCTCATTACCAAGTGCTCAGAGGGGTGTTCAGAAGGACTCTGGACACAAAGTCGTGAGGCAGGGCTGGATGACAACGACGAGGGTGGAAAAAGCACAACGCAGGGTTTAAGCCAGGGCTGGTTTAAGCTCTGGATACGTTTGGCTCGATCTGCTCAGTTCTGGCTGCTTACAACTTGCTCTGAAGCTTTGAGTGCAGTAAGGGGATGCTGGAAGAGAGGAGTCTGCTGCTGCCAAGCCAGCACGAACACTGGGGAGGCGACTCTTTTGTAGTTTAATAAGAGTGGGTTGTCAGTTTTCAGGCCTGTCAGTGCAGTGCCTTTTCTCCCACAGCCAGCAGCTCATTCCAGCAAGGAGTTATTCCTGGTGTCTATGAAAGAGGACAGAGCTGCTTTTTCTCTTGAAAGGAGAGAAGAAACGCTCTTCCTGACAGAATCCCAGTGACTCGGGACTATCAAACGCTGGGAGAATCCCCTAAAAGCTTTGTGAGAATGCCAAAAGCACCAAAAGCTACAGAGAGATGACACAGGAAGGGTGCCCTGGATGAGAGGCAGGGCCAGGCCGTGGAGCAGCTGCAGGTGCTTGAGGAAGGAACAGAGACCAGGACCTGCTAGGAAGTGCCTTTCCTATTCCAGCTTCTGGAAGCTCAAGCTCTGCCCAGCACTTCTTCTCCTTCCTGTTGGTGTTGACTGAATTATTGCTTCTCTTTTCTGTCACTTTGAACAAGGGGAGAGGAGAGGAAGCAGGTCTACCAAGCAATTTCCAATGTGCTTCCCTGTCTGTCTGTCTGCTCCCTACAAATAGTTGTTTTTCTTAGGGATAAAGGCAGAAGATAATTGCTTTAAGTGGCAATTAAGCTCCATGGGGCTGCAGAAAGCTGCAGCTTTCTCCAGCTCCTGCAGAGACACAGCTTGAGTCCCAGGTTTCCCTACTTCCCTAAACCAGGAGGTTTTTTCCCCCCTGGCTTTGTTTTGTGTTTGGTGGTTGATTATACTTCTCCAGAGTAGCCCAAAGTGATTGGAGCAGCAGGGAAAATGACAAACTGGGGATGCTCCACAAACCGGCTGCGCCCTTTCCCCGAAATGCACTAATTTCCTAGAGTAGGGAACAGTTCCATCTCAATCCCGATTTGAACTCCTCGTGTTTCAGCTGCAAAACCTCTGTTTCCCAAGCAGTGAGCCCAATTCAATCTCCCTTTACCCCTGCTGTGCTGGCAAGCCTTAGGAAGAGACTTTTGATGGTGTTGGATGGAATTCCGAGGGCTGGTGGAGCAACACTCGCGTTCCAAGGCTCCAAGTGAGTCTCATCAGCAGACTGGTGTGATGGCTTTGGCTCATTAGCTAATGAGGTTAATGAGAACACCTGGATGAGCCATCTGATAGGAAGGGGCTGTGTCTGAGCCCTGGGGATTGCTCACGATGGCGCAGCACGGCGCTGGCAGAGCTGGAGGCCAGCAGAGCACAGCAGGGCAGGTTCCATCTGCAGGTCTGAGGGCATCTCATCCATGCTTTGGAGCAAGGGATGGACGTGGACGTGGGCATGGGTCACATTCAGCCTGGTGCTGGGCTTGTGCAGGGGTTGGAAGTGTTCTCCACCATCAGCGAGGCTTGCGAGCCTCGAGAGCTTCGGAGCCAACCCACACCCACCCCACCTGCAAGGAAATGTGAGCCCCTAACGGAGAATCTCGCTTTCAGTGGCATCCAATTTATTTCCAATGGCATCCAAGAGTGCAATGTTACCATTTCTGCCTGGTTTTACTGATTTATCACCCCTGGGTTCTGCCCCGTGGGTGACAGTAATGTTCTCTGATGTGGACAGGTGGATGGAATTACGTCTCTCTCTGTTTGGTGTGCTAACAGAATCAGAATTAATATTTTGTCTTGCCTGGCTTATCTTAGCTAGACAGTAGCTATTATTTCACCTACTCCGTTTCTCTTCCGCCTCTCTGTCACAACTGAAATAATTTGAATTGGAGCTCTACTTGAAGCAGGACTCACCTCAAATCAGATTTCGAATTCCGTGACCGCAGCCCGATCCCGGCGCGATCAATCTCCACCGAGCCCGGGCACAGTCACTCATGTAATTGGATGGGTCAGGCAGGGAGAACACATTTTGTGGGTGACTGCAGCCACTTGCAGGCCAACACTTTTGACTTTGCCTCACTGGTCAGCACGGGGCAGTGAGGGAGAAGCCACCCCACGCCAGGCACAGCCCTGCTGCCCGGCTCTGAGGGTGGCTGGGCACAGAAAGCAAAGGGGATTTCATTACTCACAACCTGATTTTCCTCTGCCCTTTCTTTTTTCTGTGCTGTTCCCACTCGTGCTGAATTACAGTCGCCACGACCGGTTCCTGCCTCCCAGTGTGGGATGCTGTGTTGTGTTAGGTTCCACACATATTGCATTGTTGGCCTTCTTTATTTCCCTTTCCCCTCCCTGCTCATGGGTGTTTGTTTTCCCTTCATGTGTGGCATCAAAAGGCTGTTTGAAGAGAAACTACCCGATCCAAATGAAAGGGAATATTGCTTTTGGAAGATCCAACTGAAGCCCGAGCAGAACTGATAGTAAATTATGAATTAGCTGGAGATTTTTATCACTTCTTTTCTTTTTCTTTACTTTTTCTTGTCTTTTTTTTCCCCCCTCCCTGTGTGTTTTCTTAGCTCTAATTAAAATGTACTGGGCACAAAAGTGTAATGAAGGGCTGGACTCATTACTTTTGTTTATGGCAAAATCCAAGCGAAACAGAACTCCAAATGGGCTCTGGTTGAGTCCCATCTCCCTCCATAAAGAGTGTAATAAATATCAGCCACATTGATTTTCCTTCCCCTGGACCCTTTCCTATTTGTTCTGGTCTAAGTGCACTAAGTTCTCCTCTGAGGTTCTTTTGCTCTAACTGTTCTATTATCTGTTGTTGTTGTTAATCTGTGCTGAGTGTGTAATTGAGATCCTAACGGGGAGGTTCAGAGAAACCCCCTCAGGAAGACATCTGACCTACATGAAGGAAGAGAAAAAATAAAATAAATAACCCAAGCCATTGAGGCCAACTGCTCCATTTACCTGGTCGAGCCATTTCCTTCAGCAAGGACTTTCATCCACTCCAGGCTTAGCTCTCTTTCTGTAATTAGTTGTGTGCATGTGTTTTTAACTTCTACTCGATTTTTGCATTTAATTCTTTGCCTTCGGGGGCACATTTACCTGCTCGTTCCTTGCATCTGATTTCCCCACTACCTGCAGTCATCCGCTGAGCTGGCGTTCCAGGCAGATGTAGGACGTGGCCCCTTTTCTCTTCCCCTTTCCCTGCTGGGATTTCCCCTGGCCCCAGTGACACAGGCACATGTTGGGGATGATGTGGAAGAAGATGTCTCTGACAGCTGCTTCACTCCCCTTGGCTTTCGCAGGGAATGAGGCATGGGCATGACTGAAAGCTTCCTGAGAGGCTGGGAAACCACGTTCACCCAACCTCAGACGTGGCTTTCCATCCTCCTGCAGCCTCCTGCTCTGGGCAGTCTCTGTCCCCAGCACTGGAACTTCCCGTCCCCCTTGCTCAGCCGCTGCCTCAGGGATGTGTTGTGAATGCAGGGAGTCCATTATTGCCTGCTCGCTGCACCAGTTCCCAAATCTCAGCAGATAAAGAGTTCTTGGTGTTTTCTTAATGTCTCTTTGTAGTTTGTTAGAGGCCTGGGAGGCATGAGGGGGAAACGAGAATGTGACTCAGAAATCCCTGTTCTCAGCCACGTGCTTCCTTCACAATCTCATTTGTGAGCAGGCTGTTAAAAGTGAATTATCTGAGCCAAGTGGCAACGCTGGGATGGAAAGGCCGGGGGCAGGGAAGCAGCACTTCCCTCTGGTGCCTCCAGACGTGAGCAGCTTAGTTCAGCCACTTTCATCTGCCCCTCTCTGCCCACGCTGGATTTTCGCCGTTATTGCGGGAGAATTGTTGGCACTGACTGCTGTGGACGTGGCTGGCTTGGGTTTCCCCCCAGCCCTGATGGAAGAGCGTCCGTCCCTCTTGGCTGCAACGTGGGGATTGTTGGGGAAGATGAAATAGGAAAGCCTTATAAATATGATTACCTGGCAAAAGATGCTGAGAATATGGAAACTATAGGCGAGATTGAGATGAGAACAAGCTTTGAGTTACCAAACCCCAGTCACTGAACAACTGGAAAGCAATGGCAGGGCCGACTGAAGTAATCCCCCCTTTGATTAAACAATGCCCTCTGCTTGCAGACAGGTCCAAGGGTCAGAGCAGACCCTCCCAACTTATCAGAGGGTCCAGAAAGTAGATTTTAGAGTTGAAAATATAAAATCGTATGGTAATGCAATGATTCTTATAGGCTGTGTGTAAATGTTGTAAGATTTGTAGCTTATTCCACATTGGTTAATGAGAATTAGAATATTCAGCACAGAAGATGATTTATTGGATTTTAAACGGGAACCGCGGTCACTTTTTGCCTTTTTTCTATCTTTTTCTGCCTCTTCTCCAGCTTTCTTGCTTGCTCTCTTACTTCTCTGACCTGCTTCGAGCTGCGTCTGGCAGCTCCCTACACCCACGCTCTTCTACAATAAACTTCACGCTCTAAGACCTGACTCCAGAGATCTCTCGTCTCCATCCGTCCCGACCATCCGAAACCGAACCACGCACATCCCTGCAGGGGATGTTTTCCTGCTCTTGCCACCGAGCTGGGAAGAGGAGAGCGAAGTGCTGCGTGGTGCCAGCTCCGCTCTGCCCGGAGAGCCCAGGGTGACGGCGAGCTGACAGCTCGTGTCTGCCGTCGCGTCTCCACGGTCGCGCCTGCTTCCAGGGATGGCTGATAAACTGCAGCGAATTGGGATGAGGGATTATCAGTGCTGCTGCTGAGCCAAACCTCCCACTCCGTTCACGACGAGGAATTTCTGTTTCTCTCCCCAGGGACTGCCGGGATCCAAGCGGAGCAGGGTGAGGAGGTGGCAGCTGCTGTGTCTGGGCCTGTGTGGAGTTTTGGGGCTCCTCCAGGTCCTGCCTTGTCTCTCAGTGAAGGTCAGCTCCTGCTTCTAGTGAAGCAATTTCCTATCTCTCGTTAGGGGCTGGATCAGGCCTCTAAGGAATTAGATTCTGTTTCAGTTGATAGCTCAACCTCTCGGAAAACCCCTTCCGACCTCTCCTGTTCTGTTCAGGAATTGCTCTGAGTGTATCTATTGACTTTCCATGGAAAGTGGACATGGCCAAGTAAAAAACCTTGCTGCTGAAGATTTAACAGGAGTAATATTGACCTTCCCGTAGATGCTGAAGAGAATAGAAAGTCCTGCTTCCCTGTAAAGCCAAACTAAAATTGTATTTGATGAGTTCTATAAAATGCTTATAGATTTTTACTTTTTTCCTACTTTGGCTGAAACATCTTTTTTTTTCCCTCACAAAGGCTGGATGCAGAATATTTACAGGGAAGGGGGGAAACCTTTTTTCCTTTGAAAAAATATTTGTACTGGCAAACCACTGCAAATTGGTAAACTCCCAGATGCATCTAAATAAATAATAGCAGAGCTTTGGCTGCATTTGCAAAAAGGCCCCAAACATTGGATTTATGGGCTTGTTCCAGGTATAATTGGGATCTAAGCTAGGCTCAGTGAGTATTTACAGATTTTATGTAGTTTTCAATGGAAGCAGTACCTGTGCAATCTTTTGGGGAGTAAATCCAGGGCACACCCACCCCAAAACCAGCTCAACTCCTGTTTTTATTGGCAAGGCTCTGGTTGCTGCAGTTGTGCCCTGCTGTGGCCACAGGCTCAGGGATCCTCCCAGAGATGTCACAGATTTTCCTGTGATGACATCAGTTCCTTCCTTGGGTGAAAAGGTGAGGTTCTGCACACTGGGAGAGAACAAACAGCTCAGAGTTAGACTGGATTTAGAGGCCTGTGAGCTCCCAGGGGATTTTCACTTGCCAGGCTTCACCTGGTGCTGGGCTGGGCAGAGAAAGAGCTGTCCTGTTTCTGGTGCCCAGAGGGATCCCATGGCCTCTTATGCCTACTTAGAAAAAGGTGCAGAAAAATGATAATTCTTCCTAAGAGCAGCTCAGATCTCCTGCTCTTGCTGCTCCTTGTCTCCTGTGGCTCATATCCTGACAGGAGTTTATCAGCAGTGCTTGCTCCAAACCCCGTGGCCATCGATCAAACCTCTTCCCTCTCCAGCACAGGAGCTTCTCCAGCAATCACAGAGCATCTCAAAACAGGAACCAGGTCTTTATTTACTTTTTGGCTCTCATCTTCATATTTTCTGGGGTTTGTGCTGTGGATAGAGTACAGAAATATTCCTCTCATGTTTTAAAGGAAACGGAGATAATCTGTGCACAGGAGACAGAGCACTGCTGAAGGTTTCCAAAGAATTTAAAGAGCTCCCACCCAAAATACTGTGGCCACAAGCAACCTGTGGTCTGACAGAGCCTAAACCAACTGATTGTTACAATGTACTTAAAAAACCCATTAATTAAAAATGTATAAACTCTTTCTGTGTGTAAGCTTCACAAAGCACACGATCCCAGCTTTCCTCTGAAACCTCCTTCTTCCCACTGAGTCTTTTATTTCCCTATCAGCTCTCTAAGTCTTCTTTCTCTGTCTTTTCTCAGCCTCTGACGGCTTTGCTCAGTTCATCCTCTGTCATTTGTGTCTGGATCTGGAAACATTTCTCAGGACGTTTGACTCATCCATCATTTAGATAATCACAAGGAAAAAAACCCCAGTTTCCAGCTATGAACATCCATAAAAAGCACAGAGGAAAAAAAAAAAACAACCCTCACCTTGAACTTCCCTTCCTGCTTTTCTTTTCATTTAATTTCAGAATCTGACTTGACAGTCTTTGCTCTGGCAAAAGTCCCACTGAAGTTATTAAGGGCAAGAGCTTGTCAGGATTAAGAGGAAGGATTTGAAATATCTGTGAGTGATAGCAATATCCCCAGTTCTATTAGGCCAGATAAGTATTCCCAAAGGACATTAAGCTTGGAGCCTTGAGCCGGCTGCTGACTGCCCTGGGGGGAAAGGAAATGACGTTTCCAAGGGGGAAAACTGCTTCCCAGCTGCTGTGAGGAGGTTTTGCATCCCTTCCCCGGCAGAGCTGAGCTCAGACCGCTTCCTCTCCAGGTATCCATCAGACACAGGGTGCTGGGAGAAGTGAGTGGGCAAGGAGGAGCCTAAATGGGATTTAAAGATTAAAAAGTTGATGCTGGCACCGAGCCTGGGGGTGCTGTGCAGTTTGGTTTCGGACGGTCGGGACGGATGGAGACGAGAGATCTCTGGAGTCAGGTCTGACAGCATGAAGTTTATTGTAGAAGAGTGTGGGTGGAAGGGTCCTGCTAAGAGCTGCTGGAAGCTCAAAGCAGGTCAGAGAAGTAAGAGAGCAAGCAAGAAAGCTGGAAAAGAGAGCAAAAAGTGTAGCAAAGATACAAAAAGTGACTGCGGTTCCCGTTTACAATCCAATAAATCATCTTCTGTGCTGAATATTCTAATTCATTAACCAATGTGGAATATAAGCTACAAATCTTATAACATTTACACACAGCCTATAAGAATCATTGCATTACCATACAATGTTATATTTTCAAATCTAAAATCTACTTTTNTGCCATTGTTTTCCAGTTGTTCAGTAACTGGAGTTTGGTAACTCAAAGCTTGTTCTCATCTCAATCTCGCCTGTAGTTTCCATATTCTCAGCATCTTTTGCCAGGTAATCATATTTATAAGGCTTTCCTATTTCATCTTCCCCAACATGCTGGTGTCCATCAGAGGCCGTGGCACAGCAGCCCAGCCCTGCCAGGCAGCTCTGGCCAGCGCTGAGGGTTTGCAAAGGCCACCTGAGCTGCACTGCAGCCTCCGGGTGCAGCTGTTTGGGAACAGAGGCACCACAGACAGCTCTGACCTGGGCTGGTGTTTGGTGTCTTAACACCTCTTCCCACTGATGGAAACTTCTGCTGCTCATCCCATTCCACCCCCTGCCATGGGCACAGACACCTTCCAACCGCCCAGGCTGCTCCAAGCCCCATCTTTGGACACTTCCAGGGATCCAGGGGCAGCCACAGCTTCTCTGGGCAGCCTGTACCAGGGCCTGCAACCCTCCCAGCCAGGAATTCCTTCCCAATATCCCATCTAACCCTGCCCTCTGGCCGTTCAAAGCCTTTAGGACAAAGGGACAGAGGTGAGTGGATCAGGAAAGGAGGCATCAGGACGGGATCAGTTAAGAAAGCTTTTCTTGCACATTTTTGTGCTTTCTTGAGGCTGCAGTACCAGAGGGATTCAGGGGTTACGTGAATTCCCAGCTGGGCACAGTGGAGGACAGTTCACAGAGCAGGCAAGCCCTGCCCTGAGTTGAAGGCTGATCCCACTTTTGGCACCTTCTCTGCTGAAATTCCTGCCCTGACACACACGGCATCCACGCGTGCTCGTGGTTCTCCGTCCCTCTGCTTGGGGGAGATCACATCGATGCCAAAACCAAATAAACACTGAAGTGCATTTAAAACAAAAATAGCATTTCCAAGGCTGTTCCATCCCCACCGCCCACCTCCATTTATAATTGGGGCTTTGTTGTATTCCCTCACCCAGTGACAGATAAATACTAAACTCCACTGGTTAACAATAATCACCCTAATTATGCCAAGATGACATTTACAATACAGGCAATTGCTAATCCATTACCTCACTCTGCTGAATACTAGAACACTCAAATTAAAAGTTATTCACCCACAAAGAACAATGTTTTAGTAGCTGACACAGCTTAGTAAAGGAATTTATTAAGGTAATTTGCAGTTTTCCCATAAATAAAACATTCTAGTGTTCCTCCGTCCTTCCCCCTCCCTTCCCCAAAGTAATCTTTTGTGATAAATCTCTTTTTTTTCTCTCTCTTGTAGCACACTTAAAAAAAATAATAATTGAAACTGTCAGGCAGACTTACACATTTAAATTTGCTCACCTGAAAGACGACAGAGAGCTGCTCATCCATCTCTGCGGGTTCTTTTTCGGAGAACGGGGGTGATGGTTTGGGGTCTGTGGTGTTGTGGGAGGTCACTGTGAGAAAACCTTCACCAGTGCGGGGTCTCGGTGAGACCTGGTGATGGTTCTGAATGTGTCAGGGGGTTGTGCAGGGTGCTGTGGCAGAGAAGGTGGCAAAAGTGGGATCAGGGAGATGCTGAGGAGGAAGCCAAAGGGCTGAGCCTCCTCAGGCACAGGCTGGAACTCACAGGGGTAAATGCTGCAGCTTTACTCTTGTGCCATCCCAAAAAAAGCCAGACAAGGAGCCAAAGGAAGCTGCCTGTGCCTCCCAGCCTGCAGCAAGCAGCATCAGTGGCGAGAAGGGAGGCACCTGCATCTTTATTCCAGAACCTGGAAGCTTTTTTCTTCCAGTGGTCTCTTCCTGACTCGTCTGCCATCACTAAAACACAAAAGGGGAAAATCCCCCTCGGTTTGATTGCCTGGGAAGGGAGGAAGTCCTGCTGACAGATATGAACAGAGGGAGGAAAGGGTGAACCAGACACAAAAGAAACCAAAGCTGGGTTTCACTGCCCCTTGCACCTGGAGCTGGCACAGCCCTTGCCAGCAGCACATCCAGCTCAAGCATGGAGCAGGAAGGCACTTTTGGGGGTTTGGTTTTTACTGTCATCACAGCAGCTCTACCCAAACCTATTTGCAATAAACCAGTGAGGCACAGCCAGCCAGGAATCCCTGCCACCACACCCCCACTGTGTGCTGACCTGCAGCAGCCCAGGCAGCGTCCCCGCAGTGCCAGCACCAGCCCAGGGCACCCGTGGGGGTGCCAGCCCCACCTGGAGCCAGCAGCTTGTGGGAGAAGCCGGGTGTTGAGGGCAGGAGCTGCCAAACTCATCCCTGCCTGCGCCAGAGGCCGTGGAGCGGAGCTGCCGTACATCTGCGGCTCCTCACAGATCCTCTTTTTCTGCCCGGG